>WESZ01000193.1:0-52689 GCA_011033785.1 Fusarium cf. falciforme | reverse complement strand
GAAGAGCAAGAAGGATATTTGCCTCCTTATTTGATCGAGACATCTTGGGTGGTTGAGAATCAATTGATCAATTGAAAAGAGGAGATATTGAGGGATTTTTGGCCCACTCGCTTGTCTGGCCCACTCACTTATCACATACGTTAAATAAATTAAAGCTTATAAATAAAAGTAAGCTTAATAAGCTAATAGCTAGCTATTATTTAATTATTAGTATTTTTAGCTAAATTAATATATTAATCCTTAATATTATTCTAAGTAATATTATAATTATTAAAAATAATAATATAATATTAAATAATAATATAAAAGGTTATTAAGCTAATATTTATTAAAGAATTAATATTATTTAAGTAATACTTTTAAAAAGTAATATAAAAGTTTTAATATTATTAAGTAATACTAAGGAGCTTATTAAGAATCTAGGCTAAAAATTAATAATATAAAGCTAATAAATTAACTAAGAGAACTTATAATATTATATCTCTAGGTATAATAATTATAATAAATATAAATAATATTATTAATATTAATAATATATACTAAGTAAATATCTTTATAAATATAAATAAAATAATTAAAATATAAGTAATTATTAACTTATTAATTAATAAAACTAATATTATTATTAAATATATAATAAAGCCTAAAATATAAATAATAATATTAAAAATAAATATTATAAAAGAAAAATTAATATATTATTAAAAAGGAATAAAATATATAAAAAAACCTTAATTTAAAAATAAAATATTATTATAATAAAAAAAATTAAAATAAAATATATTAAATAATAAATATTAATAAGCTAAAATAAAAATAAGATTTTAATAAATCTAATAATATTAAAAGATTAATAAAGTATTTTAATTATTTATATTATAATAAAGGGGGAATAAAGATTAATCGTAAATATTTAAGGTAATATAATAAAGAGCTTTTATTAAGGCTTTATTTATAAACTAAGGAACTTAAAGGAGTTATTTAAAGCTTTTTTATTTACTTAAAGATCTTAGGGACTAAGATCTCTANACTAAGGAACTTAAAGGAGTTATTTAAAGCTTTTTTATTTACTTAAAGATCTTAGGGACTAAGATCTCTAGAGGGGAGGTAATTATAAGGATATAAGGCAGCTATTAAATTTGCTAACTAATCGGGGTAACCCCGGCAAGTTATTATATATATAGAGACCTCCTAAAAGCTCTATAGCCGAGCCACTATGGAAGGCTCGGTAAGTTAAAGTCTTATATATAATAAAGACCTACCTTTAATCTATGATTTTACCCTAATCTAGCTATTAAGGCCTACTATCTTATAGAAAGATTAATATTAATTATTAGAAACTATTAATAAAAAGGTATTTATATCCTTATTATTAATAAATTAAAATAGCTATTAATTTATTAAATCAGAGGGATAACCTTATCCCTATTAGTTATAAGCTCTATTACCTCTTGGGATACAGGTTTCTAAAGGCATTGTAAGGGATGAAAGCACTTTAGTATGAATACTAATATAACAAGGATTTAAGACAGAGTAATAGAGCCTTTCTACTCTTTTCTAAACCACGTAACGGCACTTTCTCGCGTGCGAGTTATTAAAGCAGCAGCCACATCTTAGTATGTGCACGAACTGGGAAATCTCGCATGTAAAATATCCTTGAGGCTATTTATCCAACAAAGACTATAGGCCACTTGTTAGGGGGGAACATAAGCTATGGATGGAGGCAGCAAACATACCTTGCCATTGTTGATCATCCATGACATTCAGCCAATGTAGCCTACCATGGACAGTATAGTCTCCCTGAAGCTCTGAGTCCTGGTTCAGATCAGAAGAGCGCCTCTCGACTGCGTATGCGTCTCGTCGTGCCCAGGTAGCTTGTACGATCTCCCAGCAGGCATCTGCGTTTCCTACTCGCAAACGCAATATCATTGCTTCCCAGCGTTGTTTTGCCCAATCCCGATCTTCTTCATCTACCAGTTCGCAGCTGGCAGATAACAAAGGAAATATGTGAAGATTGGTCAGCCGACTTGTTGAAGGGATGCTGGCCAGTCTCAAAAGAGTTGCCTTGGCAAGATCCTCTGATGAGTCGGAAGGAATTTCGGGAACAGCCTGGTGGAGGTGTAATAATGTTGCATAGCGCAATGCTTCGGCAGTCTGTATTGGATGGTGCAAACTGTAACGGTGTTCACCAAAAGACTGGAGCATGTTGACTTTTGGCGCTTGCCACTGGAGTAACTGTTCATGTAGCTCCCCGGCTTGGCTCACAAGTGTCAAACTATTGCTCTTCGCACGACGAACTTTGTTGACCAGAAGGGCGACTCGGTCTAGTAATGGGAACAGGGAAGTGGCACAGCCGAGAAGAGGGTCGATCTCAGTTATTGGTCCATTCAACCCAGGGGTTAAGAAACGGAGAACCTTCTCGGGCAGAGGGTGAGCATGCTCTTCCTTGCGGTACGTGATACTGGCGATCACATGAACATAGACAAAGGCGGTCACCAAATACTTGACTCTGGCGGTATTCTCGGTCGTTAGGTGCCAAAGACCCTGTTCCGTGGGAAATCTCTCGGCGATCAGCCGTCGCGTGCTGCCCAGGTGCTTGTTGCTTGTGTTCTTTGGGGATTTCCACCCTTCGGCAAAGACCAAGGCGATTGAAGCAGCCAAGGACGCTATGAACCGTCTTTCTCTCTCAGTCGTGAGCCATTTGCTACTCTCGTCCATTTCTTCTGTACCGCGTAGACGGAGGTTTGGCAGATCGTAAGAGCTGTGAAACGCAGCCATGCAAGATAGTGCGTGAGACACGGCACGAGATTGATTCGCAAGTGACGAAATGAGGGTCCGCCAAGGGTTTCCATTGGGTCCGTCGTTGATTGACAAAATATCGCATGTTTGTTGGTCGAAATGTACCATGAGCGTCTGAGTGGCCGAGTTGGACGGCCTAAGTTGGCTCAAAGACGGCGTCATTGCAGCGATTGGGTCTGGCTTGGATGGTCCAGATAAGTCATCTTGTGATGTCCATAAAAATGGCAACAGATATCCTGAGGAGGGCCGTGAAGGCTGCGAAGGCTGTGAGGTATCCTCATTCTCGTCGACCACTGGCTTCTCGGGTGTATTTTCCTGGTCGACTTGCGTGTTGGGGTCGCCTGGATCAAAGAAGTCTAGGTTGATGGAAAAATCGAAGGGGGACATTAAAAGGAACTCATCGGCGCGCGGATCGCTTGTTCCTTGATCAAGTGTCTGGAACGTGGTCTGTAGCGCCTCAGGGGAAGCAACGTCCTCGTCACCAAGTGAGCTGTCAGGCAAGGGTTCGGTCGAAACACCCTCGGGCCGTGCTGGTTCCCAGTCTTCCTGTTGGTTGCAGAAAACCGGTCCTCTGTTGCTCGAGCGCGACTTGTTTTCTGTCTTTGCGCTGGCGGATTTGATCCTGTTAACAGTGCGCCACCGGAGCTCTGTCTTTGGGTATCCTCCGCAGGAGATATTGGCCCTCTGGCATCGCGTACAACATGGCCGAGTCTCGTCGCATTTTTGTCGTTTGCTCTTGCAGGTCACGCAGCCTTGGGACGTGGATTAATAACACAAACTGGTTCCGTGGGAGCAAAAGGAACGAACTAACCACCTCGGCTTCGGAGTCTAGTTGACATGGCCCTTTTGGAAAAGAATGGAAACCCCGGTGTTCAGAAGATGGCGAGGTCAGGGTCTGATTGACGATGGCGGTGTCATTTGAAGGACATGGGCAGGAATCGTTGGCAAACTTATACGACGCCGCCCGAATGCGGGGTAATGGCAGCACACTAATCTCGCGAACGAGGGGGTTGCTAGCAAAAGGCCGGTTTGCCGGTTATCAGGAAGATCGCAGCGAACGTGATCGACACTAACGCAGCCACTAACCCTCTAAGTTTGCCGATCTTCGTTCAGCAGACAAGACGCTTAGCGGACGCATCAATGCCCACCAGGCGCTGTCCAAGGCAGAGAAGTTGCCTCCTTGAACTTCGCAATGTGTACCTTGGAAAGTGTTGAGAGTCCTCACAAGCCTTCTCAATAAGTCATGAGCTCACCACTTTTTGGATGATTTGAGAACATGGAAATGCGTTGGGTTTAATTCTCGTCTAGATACTCGAGACCTTGACATCACAACCTGGCCTTGTCTACCCACAAAGACCGCAAGGAATCTTCCAACGGGCTGGTTTTGGATTCAATGCACTCTCTCGTCGTCTTGAAAGGACTTGGCAAACCCGTCTCTTCAAAACAGACACCATCACGCACCATCCTTGCAAGTCCCTTGCTCGAAAGCAGAATCTTGGGCATGCCGTAGCCAGTGAAGCCCGCGATGATGAATTGACCCGGCTTTCCAGGTACCTCGCCAATGTGAGGCATGAAGTCAAAGCTATAGCCCAGAACTAGAAGAAAGTATGTGTCAGCTCTTCGATACCAATTGTATTGCGGTGCGGACCTCACTTACTTCCCGTCCATACTTTTGATGTTTTCATGCCACTATCCTCCCAACCACGAAAGTAACGCTGCATATAGTCATCAAAATATGAGTTCGCCTCATGGACAAGTTCGTCATCACGAGTGGTGTCATAGTAGAGTCTTTTATCATGCCAAAACGCTTGCCTTGCGCCCCCGACGATAATACTCCCATCGGCCCGTGGAATCAAGTAATCATTATTGACCTCATCGAACCGGATGCCGTAGGTATTCACTAGGTGTGGAGTATTCTCCTTCTTGTCGCTCTTCAGGTGGCTGCAGACACCGCGGACTGGAGTGATGGCGTGTGTATACTCGGGTAGAATATGGGAAGCATAAGCATTGGTTGCGTGGATGATCTTTTTTGCTTGAATCATGCCACGCGGAGTGCTGACTGACCACGAACCATCTTCATCCTTGGAAATGGACGTGACGGGTGTGTGGGCTTGGACATTGAGGCCTTGGTCGATGAGTTTCTCGAGCAATTGGTGTACCAGCTTTGAAGGCCAGAGATGAGCCGCCGTATACGAGATGCAAGCTTGAGCGTTTTTGACACCCGAGATCTAGACGCGTGCATTAGAATATGGCGACCCAGCAGGTGAAGGTGGTAAACTTACCCTTTCGGCATGCTCCTTTGGTATAAAGGTCACATCGGAAAGATTCACTATTCCATCCTCGACTATCTTTCGATAGGTGTCCTCAACCTTCTTCGCATGCGTCGGGTCCAGATACACATCGAGGGCTCTGGTCATATGGAAATCGCAGTCGAGACCCTCCTTCTCAACGAGATTCTTGACCGCACCAACATGAGACGCTTCAAATTCGGCCAGGGGGGCTGCTGTTTGGATGCCGAAAAGCTTCGCAAACTTTGGAATGTCGGAGTACGTATCCGGCTTGATATGGCCACCATTTCGGCCAGTTGTGCCGGAACAGATCTGCCTAGCTTCGAGTAAGACAATGGAGGGAGGGCTTGGGCCTGGATGGTCTGCAAGGAGGGAGTAGGCTGTGGCGACACCGGAGAGACCTGATCCAATGATGACGATGTTGCATGTTGAGGGAAGCTTGGAGGTGCTTCGATAGTCATCGAGTTTTTTGGGCTTGGCGTTCCAAAAGGATGTGACGGGACCGGCAACGGGCAGACGTCCAGTATTCCCCGGTGGCATGGTGAATGTGTTCTTGGAGATGTATCGTTCAGATTCAGAAGTCTGCAGGTTGTAGGCTGTGTGTACAATGCAAAGAATACCTGTCTTATAGAGCTAACGGTATTTTCACGTTTGCGAGCTGTCGCTCACACCGAGTTGCCGGTTCCTGCTCCGACGCTCCGGGCTAGACTCGCTGCTTTGCGCAATCAAAGGACGATATCGTTACAGTTTACCCAAATCAGGCTAACGTAGGCGTTGTATATTGGAGCTGCCCCATCAAGTCCCAGCTAGCGATTCTGACCACTGATTTCGTATTGCGAGATGCTCATGCGCGTGTTGAGCCGGTAGCCGGCCGGGCTTCCGTCCAGCCTCGGAGGTCTGATTGCAAAGCAACTATTCCCAAACCGTACAACGGACCCGAACATGGATGGTCGGATTTATGTACCCCAGACCCCACACTTGGCACGTCCCCTTCCCTGGCTGGGGAAGCGGGGTGACATGAACAGGGGCCCTTCTGAAATGACTGGAGCACAGCACCGGCCTACCGAAACACACCTGGGAGCATCCCCCGTGTGTCAAGAGATCGTAGCCTTGGCCTTAGACATGCTTCTTTAATAGCCGGTTGATTCCCAGTAACCTTCTTCCACTTAACGTCCTCTCAACTTGCTGTGTAACATATTGCAACACAATTCTGCATTTGCAAAGCCCGAGATGGAATCCAAACCAACCGAAGCCCTCCGAAAGGCATCCCAGACCGGGACAATCCTTGACATCTCAACTGGAGATATCGAGACACTCGAGCAGCTCGGTTACACGCCGTCGAACCTACAACGAAATCGGTCTACAAGCACTCTCCTGTTCCAGTCCCTGGCCATTGAGGCGATTCCATTCGCCATCGGAGGACCTTTCATCAGCGCAGTCTACGGAGGTGGCCCCCTGGCCCTCTTTGTTGGCTGGATAGTTGTGGTCGCTTTAAGCCAGTGCGTGGCTCTCTCAGTTGCCGAACTTGCCTCACGGTACCCGACGTCAGCTGGGCCATACTACTGGAGTTTTCAGCTCGCTTCAAAGGGCAAGACCATTCTATCGTTTGTTACAGGATGGACGTGGCTTACAGCAAACTGGACTATTACCCTCTCTGTCAACTTTGGCTTCGTATCATTGCTCGCCGCAACCATCACCATGATGGTGCCAGAATGGGAGGCAACCACATGGCAGCTTCTGCTCATGTTTTACGCCATCCTTTTCTTCACTTTGGTCATTTGCACTTTTGCAAACAAATGGCTGGCCATGATTGACGCATTATGCGCTGCATGGATTGGGCTGACCATCGTCGCCATCCTGATCGCACTTGCAGTCAAGGCCAAAGCCGGTCGACACGATGCAGCGTATGCACTGGGCCATTACGACAAGAGCTTCTCTGGTTGGGGCGACTTTACCTTCTTTATTGGCCTCTTACCTGCGGCATACACCTTCTCTGGCTTGGGCATGATTTCTGCCATGGCCGAGGAATGCGCCGAACCTGCCGTCAAGGTTCCAAAGGCTATTGCGTTGAATGTGCCCGTTCAGGGTGTGGCTGGGCTTTTCTTCATTCTCCCCATCTGTTTCACAATGGGGCCTCTCGAAGAGCTTATCGCTGCGCCTTACGGACAGGCTCTTCCAGTTCTGTTTCGCTCCATTATGGGTAGCGATGCTGGAGGTCTTGGGCTCATGATTCCGGTCCTGATCCTCACCCTGGGCTGCAGTTTGAGTATTACTGTTGCTGCTTCTCGCTGCACATGGGCATTTGCTCGAGATGAAGCTCTTCCAGGGGCTCGGCTGCTATCTCGCGTCGATGAACGGCTGGGAGCCCCTGTCAACACTCTCATTCTGGTCACAGTCGTCCAGATGCTTCTTGGCGTCATCTATATTGGGAGCTCTTCTGCCTTTACGGCGTTTGTATCAGTTGGCGTCATGTCCTTGGAAGTGAGCTATATCATTCCTGTCATCGTCAGTTTGCTACACATGCGCAAAGAGGTCAACGGTGCCCGCTTCACTTGTGGCCCCATCATCGGTGCCATGGTCAATTATGTGGCTCTTCTCTGGATTCTGTTCCAGGTTGTTCTATTCAGCATGCCTACTGCTCTTCCGGTAACAGCGGTATCAATGAACTACGCGAGCGTTGTCTTTGTCGGCTTTGCCGTTCTGTCTGCTGCGTGGTACATGTTCCATGCCCACAAAGGTACGTCGATTGGTCTCTGGGAGGAATATTGAGTGCTAATCTTTTCTCAGTATTTAGTGGTCCCCCGACAAGTGAGGGGATTGTTGCGTAAGTCGTCGCAGCAACGTGACTATCATGTGAAGTATCGTTTTTGGTGAAGAAGGAAGCAAGGTGGAATTTCATGTATCTGGTTTCCTTGTCACAAGGAGTGATTTCTCTATCATGTCTTTAATGCCACATGCCCGAGGCAGGTTGTGCCTCTGAAGATCTCCCGTATCCTGAATCTAGTTCATTCTAGTATGTTCTTTCATGATCGATCCTTCATAAGTGATTCTTGACATCTAACAAGCTTTGAAAATAGCGGACGTTCTATCGTTTCACTGGTGAGAGGCATGACATCGTTTGTGGGCAATCAATGGTGATATTGCCGAACTGTGCTGAGGGAACTGTCTGGCAGAGGACATCTCCCAAGTACACACGCTTCCACCCTCCACAGGCCATCCTTCTTACCAAGCGCAACATCTCGTCTATTCTCAGTCCACTTTCTCCTTGGTGTTTCGTGAATGCCGCAATGACCTTTGTATGAGGTAATGCTCGAGAGAGAACAAATGTTTATGCACACTGCTGAATCGAAGAGCTCTCAGTGTTATGCATCATTTGCGATGGCAACAATATGTCAGAAACAGTATTGTTTACTTGTATGGTCGGGTTACCTCTCACAAGAATATTCAATATACAGCAAGAAAGGGAAAAAGAAAAAATCCTCCGAGTTTCTCACAGACGAGAAGTAATGGCAGTTCCGTCAGTGAGCAGAACCTTGTGAACGGATCGCGCAGCTATGGCGCCCTGCTCGATTGCTCCATCAATGAAGCCTCTCCATCCCTCCGCCCAGTCTGCGTTGGCCATGAACACCCTGCCATGGCTTTTCTGCAACTCGCCCAAGTATTTGCTCATCTCCCCAGGACCCCAAGAGCTCCAAGTTCCCTTCGAGTAGGGGTCATCAACCCAGTTGTGAGTGACGTACGACTCGACTTCAACCCCCGGCCGAAGATGCTTCTTGAAGCCTGAGATGATATCATCGCTCGACTCCCTATCAATGACACGGCCGTTGATGCCGAATGCAATAGTATAAGTACCACTATTGACATTGTGGCCGGTTCCGGTATGGTCAGAGAAGGCAAGGACGAATGGGGAATCTCCTGCAGTGTTCGCCATGGCAAACCAGGGCTTCTCAGGTTCTCGCAACTTGAAGTGCACCTTGGAAGCTTTGTTCATGTGGCCTCGATCAATGGCCTCTTGGCACAAGGGGCTCAGGGGAGGCGAAAACTGGATATCCCTCAGGCAGTTGCTGCAAACATCAAATCAGTCAAGATCATCTCGGGACTTGAGTCAAATCTTAACTCACAGAGGAATGGTGCAAACAACACTTTTGGCTTTGTACGTTGTCCCGTCTTCTGCTGTTATAGTGACGCCTCGGGGTTCCTGCTCGATCTTCCCGATAGCAGTCTCGAACTTCAGGTGTCCTCGATACTCGTTCAGAATGCTGCGAGCGAACAGGGTTTGGCCTCCGGGCCCAAGTTTATACGACTCAATGATTTCGAACATGCCAGCCATGGTATGCCCGCCAAGAGCATACCAACGCAGTGGCTCGACGAAAGCAATCTCGCTTGACTTGTCGCTTCCAATTGTATTAACCAAGGTCTCAAAGAGCGCCTTGTCGTCGTCCGAGCCATCAATCTGAGCAAGGCGGTCTTTGATACTCAGGTGGTCGTATCTCACCCAGGGTGAAGGTTGGTAGAAGGGTTGGTGAGGGTATGGCATCAAGTCGTGACTGGTCAAACCGTCGATGGTGAAGAAGGCTTTTGCTATCGGCTCAATACGGCGATTGAGCTCCGCTTCAGATAGAACCATGGATTCCCCATTCGGACCACTGTAGTATACCTTTTCGGGGGTAAATGTTCCGTTCGAAGTCTTGATGTTGGTATGCAGATTGTACCGGTGGAGCTCGGAGAAGACGTGCGGCTGGTTCCTAGATTTCCATGCCTGATCAGCTACTCATTGCTTTTAACCCCGGCAAGTTCACTCATACCAATGGATCCAAGTGCCCCCAACTTCGAGATGTTCGCCCATGGCCGAGGCAGTCCAAGTTCGCCCGCCGATTCGATCGCGGGCCTCGAGCAGCAATACCTCAGCGCCAGTGATCAACGACAGGTCACGTGCGGCGATGAGGCCAGCAAATCCTGCCCCAATGACGATGGCATCGTAAGATTTCTTGAGTTGAGAGCTGGGGGTACTTGGTGCCACAGCGTCTGTCTCCAGGCCATAGATCTTCTGGGAGGGTGTCCACATGAAGCCTTCCTTGCTTCGAGGCATGTTGATTGACGAGATTGACAAAGGCGGTTAAGGATGCGATAATGAGGCTCCGATAGATGATCAATCGGTGAGTTGGTCTTTGAAGATCGTACCAAGGTTTAAATGTCCCAGGTCTTAGTACCTATTCTACGGCACTGTCAGGCAAATGTATCGTGGGGCTTCAAGGTGCATCACAGGCAGAAGCACCCACCTACTGCACTGAGGAGGGCGAGACACGTCCTCTGGCCGCGCCCCCAATGAGGGACAATTACGCGGTGACTTTGTCTAGATCGGAAAGGCATGCAATCTCAGTGTGTGACTGACATCGTGTTATTTTAGCGCTCATCCGGATGCTGATGCGACCGGCCCGGGGACCGGCTCTCAGAATTGCCTTTTCTAGAAGTTGATCGCGACTCCACAAGGTTCCCCACAAGGTACCCTCGGCCCCGCTTTCTCTCCCGGGGCCAAGGTACTTCGGCGTCTGGAATCCGGGAAATTACCGGAGTCTCTACTTTCAGGGCTTCTTCGACGCTCAGTGCCAGTTGTATAACACCCCTTGATCAACACAGTCAGCCTCTCTGAGTCTTCAACTTCGCACGCATCAACTCATGAAGGTCTTTCCTTATCAGTCCTGTTGACGCTTTCCTCTGCCCAAATGTCCGAGACTATTCCCATCACTTTGCCCAACGGGGTCAAGTATGATCAGCCAACTGGGCTGTTTATCGACAATACCTTTGTTCGAGGTGCCGGTGACAAGTTCCAAGTCATCAATCCAACGTGAATTTCTTCCCTTGTTCAATCAATTGCAGCTTCCCATGGGTTGAAGATATTGACTGATGGGCCAATAGCACGGAAGAAGCAATCCTGGAACTTCAAGGAGCTTCCCATGACGATATCGACAAGGCTGTTGCTGCCGCTCGCCGCGCATTCCAAGGCCCGTGGTCTGAACTGGCAGCCATCGATCGTGGCAGTTTCTTATACAAGATTGCGGAGCTGATTGACCGTGATCGTGAGCTCATCGCTGCCATCGATGCCTTTGACAATGGCAAGACGTTTAGCTCGGCATTAAGCGGGGATCTCGATGAATCATATAACGTTTTCCGTTACTACGCCGGTGCCGCTGACAAGATCACGGGGCAAACCATCGAGACATCGCCTGCCAAGCTGGCCTATGTGGTGCAGGAGCCTCTGGGCGTCTGTGCTCAGATCATTCCATGGTACGTTAACAGTCGCTGAGTGTCGGTCTCGAATGAATCGCCAGGTTCGGTATTAATCTCTTCTTGCCAACCAGGAACTACCCTTTCATGATGCTTGCATGGAAGGTTGCCCCTGCACTTGCATGCGGGAACACGGTCGTTCTCAAGCCTGCAGAGCAGACACCTCTTTCCGCTTTGTACTTTGGCAAGCTAGTGATCGAGGCTGGGTTGCCTGCTGGAGTCGTCAATATAGTTCCTGGCCTTGGATCTACTGCAGGACATGCCTTGGCGAGCCACATGGGCGCTGACAAAGTCGCCTTTACCGGCAGCACAGACACCGGCAAAAGGATTATGAAAGCTGCCGCTAACAATCTGAAGAATATTACTTTAGAGTGCGGCGGGAAAAGTCCTAGCCTTGTGCTGAGTGATGCCGATTTGGATCAAGCTGCAAAATAGTGCCACTCTGGAATCATGGAAAACTCAGGAGAGGTAAGTATTCCCAAGGCTTGGTTATTGATCTTGTGAAATGATGCCACGACATGCATTAACCTCTGTATGAAATCAGGTTTGTACCTCAACCTCCCGCATCTATGTACATGACACCATCTACGACGAATTTATGAAGCGATTCCTTGAGGTAACGGCGGAAAACGACAAGGTGGGCGATCCATTTGCAGAAGAAACCTACCAAGGAGCCCAGATATCAGAGGCCCAGTTCAACAAGATCCTCGGCTATATAGAGGAGGGAAAGCAGAGCGGTGCCAAACTTCTCTATGGAGGCGCCAGACATGGTTCTAAGGGCTACTTCATTAAGCCCACAGTCTTTGCCGATGTCAGTGAACTCTATAGGTGGCTTCCTGTATGCTGAATACTTTCTGACTGGTCTCTGCAGGTTCACGAAGATTCGAAAATTGTACGGGAAGAGATTTTCGGACCCGTTGTGGTCATCTCGAGATTCACAACTGAGGATGAGGCGATTCGGCAGTGTAATAACACTCACTATGGCTTGGCAGCTGCTTTATTCACCGAGAATGTCAGTAGAGCTCATCTGATAGCTCGTAAACTTCAAGCGGGCATGGTTTGGGTTAACTCGTCTGGGGACTCTCACTTTGGGATACCCTTTGGAGGATACAAGTCATCTGGAATCGGACGTGAACTCGGGCAGTACGCTATGAATGCATATACTCAAGCAAAAGCTGTCCATGTCAACTTGACATCTAGACTATAGGCCTTACTATATGATGGAGAGGAAGCTGAACTAAAGATTGTTTATACAATGTTATTGATTCATGAGCCTCCTGAAGAGAAGGTCAGGCACAATGTCAAAGAACACGGGATATATATAACACAATGACGGCACCAAAACCCAATGCCATATAACACCGAAACCTAGCCGGTTTATACAATATGTAGTCTGGGTTCTTTGATGCTATAGCGGATAACCCCTCTTTATTAGGGAGTATCTCTTCAGTGACAAGTATCATCCAATCAATAACAACGCTAGGAGAGCCAGGCTAGAAATTAAAGCTACGGCGCTTATCGGGGCATTCTAGATCATCAGCACGAATCACAGTGAACACGGAGACTATGCTTTCTACGTATTGGCATCGAGCACTCTGGAGTTTGCGCTGCCGGTATGGATTGTGAACTGTCGGAAGTAGCTGAAAAGTCACTAACAAGGCGGTCATTTTGGAAGTAGTCGAAGCGACACAGATTTAGGCAGAAAATTGATCTAAAGCCGATTCAACAGTGTTAGACGGAAACTTGTGAAATAGCTTTCTCTCAAAGCGTAAGTATACTCCATCCGAGGACTTGAGATGGAGGAAGTTGATGCTGGTTCCATGGCTAAGTAAAAACAAGTTGCTGAGAGCGTGCCAGGTGGCCTGTTTCTACGCAGCTGACGTCCCTAACAGAGAATACAACACCTTTCACGACCTTGTCAGGACGCATGGCTTGTGATGGACCAATGGCCAACTTGGATAACAGGGGATCATCGCCCGATCTCCAAACACAGTCCCCTGTGCTGGGCTTTGGCTGTATTATGTCTTCTGGGTACTCTTTGACAGCGATGACCGGTTGAAATAGTTAGAACCGTCGGCTACTAATCTTACATGACAAGCTACCCTGACTTTCACTGCAGGATGAGGGGAAATCCCAAGTTTTTCAGTTAGGATGTCCCCAAAGCTCGCAGAAGCTGATCCAAACCAAATTCTCCCACCCTTGATCCTTCTCATGCAGTGCGACGCCACGTTTGCGGCTGAGAAGTGAGGAGAATCTTCGTGATGTTCAAAAAGGCGTTTTCCCTTCCCCCGCAACCAAAGCTTATTTTAGTTCCCGAAGCCTCCAGCTTAGATCGGGCCAAGAGCCGATGAGCCTCACGCTAAAATGCCAGCCAAGACCCCCGAAGCGACATTATTGATGATGCAGGATGAGCCTGTGGACGAAACTCAAACACGGCGCGGTACTGCGGCAAAGGCATTTCGACAACCGTTCTGGCTGACCAAAACTGCGCTATTTCTCTTCTCCCTCGTCTTCACCGCCTGTAGCATTACCCTCGCCATCCTGGACCGAGTCATTACTTCTCGAAATGGCCTCCCACTCACTATCTCCACCAGCTCATACTCGTGGACCTATGGCCCGACCGCTATTCTATTGTTGTTCTTAGTCTCTAGAGACGCGTCGATTACCACCTTACGGCGATCCAACCATGGCGTGAGCTACAGGCTGGACCCTCGATGGCTACCAAGTTAATTCCTCGACTATATCACGCCATTCCAGGTAGTAAGCATTACCTAACCGGGAGGCTAGTAGTAATTTACGCTAAACTACTATTCGGGGTTAGAGGCATAGACTAATAGCTATATAGGGATATACGCAGGGCTAGGCCCTATATATAGATAAGGGGGCTAAACTACTAGTCCTAAACTACTATTTTATGCTATAGCTATTTAGGGATAAAAGAAAGGTAACTTTAGAATTAAGAAGAAAATAAGAAAAAAAGAGAAATATAATAAGATATATCTCTAAGACTAGCCTTTTTATAACTAATAAAGTAAATAAGTAATATTTATTATCTATAGATATAAGTCTATAATAAATAAATATAACTAAGGATAACTAAGTAATTTCCTAATAAGTAATAAGTATTTAAGAGAAAGAGATTATTAAGAAAAAAAAGAAAAAAAAGAAATAAAAATAATATATATAATATCTTAAGAAAAAAAACTAAAGAGATATAAAAAAAGGCTTATTAGAATCTAAATTATAGCTATAACTTAAGGTCATCTTATAAACTCGCTTAATAATAATAAACCAAAGTAGTAAAAAAATAAAAGAAAATCTATTAGCTATATTTATATAAAAGCTATTAAACTAAGAAAAAAATAACTAATATATAATAATAAATACTAATTATTAATCTATGCCTTTTATAGCTATATAAACTATAGCCTGAAGGGTTACTTAAGGGACTACTACCTAGATATTAACTATTAGACCTATAGCGATATTATTTACTACTATAAAGGTCTATAGCTATAGGAACTAGCATTAAAGTAACTTATCTAGTATAATATATTAAACTTAACCTAAGCTATTAAAGGTCTCGCTATTTACTAGGGTTTTACTTATACCTAGCGAGGTTATAAGTACCTTATACTAAGCTAAAAGTACCTATAGGTTTACCTTAATAATAAGTATAATATAAAAAGAGCTAAGGCATAAATAAACCTCTAGACTAATATCTATTTATAGACCTTCTTTATAAGACTAAAGAGAGTAATTTATTACTTTAATATAAGTATCTTAATTAATAATAATAATAATATTATCTTAGTAATAAGAGATCCTTTAATACTAATAGGTAAAGGGAGAAAAATAATAATAACTAATATATAATAAATATACCTAGAAAATTAAATAATAATTATTAATATTACCTAAGGGTAATTATTATAATAAGAGAAATAAAAAAAGTTATAAAAGGTTATAAAAAAAGGGATCTTAAGGCATAAGAAAATAAACTAGCTAAAAAGAATTAACTAATTAGCCTACTTTATAAGAAGAATTTAATAAATATCTAAGCTTATAATAAGATACCTAGCTATAGTAATACTAAGCTATAATAGATAATTATAGCTCTATATTATTTATTTTTTAAGTATTATATTAGTAGGTTAAAGAATATACCCTTAATAACCTACTTACTCCTAGCTAGTACTTACTTTTATAATATATATAGCTAATTATTTAGGCTATTATAAAAAAAGACTAATATATATTACTACTTTATATATATATAGTAATTTTTATATTATTGCCTTAATAGATTATTATNATAGCTCTATATTATTTATTTTTTAAGTATTATATTAGTAGGTTAAAGAATATACCCTTAATAACCTACTTACTCCTAGCTAGTACTTACTTTTATAATATATATAGCTAATTATTTAGGCTATTATAAAAAAAGACTAATATATATTACTACTTTATATATATATAGTAATTTTTATATTATTGCCTTAATAGATTATTATTAAAAAAAGATATATTATTTACTAAATATTGCTTTTACTTTATATATATATAAAAGGCTAGCCTTAAGCTATTCTAGACATATATATAAAATATAAATTAATTAGGCGAGAGGCTATAAGAAGAGATATTATAAAGTTTAATAGACTTTTAAATATCATAACTTAATAGGGACCCTTTTATAAGCCTGCTATAATACTTTATTAATATATTAAGAATTAATAATAAGATATAACAGCTCTAGCCTACTTACTTATTTACTTATATACTTATTAAGTTAGTAGAAATAAGTACTAAGCTAGGTTAGGCTATTAGGTAATTTCTTATATATAGAAAAGGAGTTAGAGACCTTTAATATGTAATTATTATTATTTCTTTTAGGGTTAATTTAGAAATAAGAGAGCTTTAGGCTTTTTTTTAAAAAGGACTTTTATTACTATTAATTAATTAATTACCCTTATTATATTATATAATATTTAGTTTATAAAGAAATATATAAAATCCCTTTTTTAAAAGTTACTTAAAGAAAAATTATATTCTAAGTTTTAGCTCTATATAGTATATTATATTTCTTTAATAAAATACTTATAGTAAATAATATATATTTACTTATAGTTATTAAAATAAGTAGTTTAGCTCTTAATATAGATTAATTAGTTATTATAAAGGTAATTAAAAAGTAATTTAACCTTATAGTATACCTAAGGGTAGATTAAAGTAACCTAATTAAAGAAATATAGTTTTATATATAATTAAGCTATTATACTTAATCCCTTTTAATATAAGAATTAATATTAAATAAGCTCTATAAATACTTTTATACTTAATACTTTACCTTAATAAACCTTCTTTTATTATAATAATAAAAATAACTTACTCTCTGTTTAAAATTAATATAAATAATACTAAGTAAGTATATTTATTATAATAATAAGGTATATTTTCTTACTTAATAATATTAATATATTAGCGCTATAATATTATAATATAATATAATACTCTTATAATTTATTAATCTTATTAAGGTTAAATCTTTAAAAGGTATTATAATACCTTAAAGATATTAGCCTATTAAGGCTATTAGACCTAAAGAGGCTTTTAGTAATCTCTAGGCCCTTATTAGACCTTTAGAAGCTAAATTTAATTATCTTTAGTTACCTCTTATATATTACTAAATAAGTATTTAATAATAATATTAAGAGGTTTTTATTAAAGTATAGAGAAAAAAGCTTAAGCGCCTAATAATATAAATTAATTATAATAAATTATAGGCCTAAGATAAAATATTTCTTAGCCAATTATAATAAAAAAAAATATAATTATAAGAACTTTTTTATTACTTAAAGTAAATTTAAATAATAAGCTAATAAGTAAAAAAAAAAAACTTATAAGCTCCTTAATAAATAAAATATAAGATAAAAATAAAATAGAGTTAAGGTTTAATAAAAAGTTTATTAATATAATTCTAAATAAGGTTTTAAGATATAAAGATAGTAAATATAATATATAAACAGTGAGATAGTGGGCGTCAATGGCTGGATTATGGTGAAATCGTAGATTGAAGGTAGGTCTCTATTATGTGTAAGACTTCAACTTGCCGAGCCTTCCACGGTGGCTCGGCTGCAGAGCTTTCAGGAGGTCTCTGCGCACGTGACGACTAGCCGGGGTTACCCCGATTGGTCGGCGGATTCAATGGCCGCCCCACATCCTTATATAAATATAATAAGTAACCTAATTAAATTACTAGGAATTATAAGAGTAATATTTAATATATAACCTTAGTTATATCTAGGTTATAATATAATATTCCCTTTTTATTAATTTTATTTATAAGACTATTTCTTATAATTATAATTACTTTTATTATAAGTATTTAATTTTAATTTATATTATTTTTTAAATTATAATATTAATATAAGATTTAGCTATATAGCTAAAAAGAAATTAAAAACTTCTTTTATTAAAAATTATTATATTTTTACTTACAGGATTTATTAATTTAGTTTTAAAATTATATTTTATTTTTATTCTTTAAAATAAGGTATTATTTATAAACTAGTCTTAGGTTTAAAGAAATATAAGTTATATATATATCTAGGCTATCTTTATAGTATAATAAGTATTTCTTTAAAAAATCTTATATAATTTCCCTTCTCTTCTTTATTTAAGATTTTTATTAATAATATTAATATCTTATATTATAAAAGAAGCTTATTATTTAAATAATGAAGAGGTTATTACTAAAGAGCTTTTTATTTCTTACTATAAGGCTTTGCGGAAAGCATAGTAAAATCTAAATAAGTCTTTTTCCTAGCTAGAGTTATATTATAAGTATAACTAGCAATTAGTATTATAGGGTATAGAAATAATATATAAGGGTTTAGCTTCCTTAGATAAGCTTAAATAATTAAAATAATTAAAATCTTTATTTATAAAGAATATTTAGATTATAGTTTATATTAATATTTTAGATCTAGGGTTTTTTAATAACTATATTACTTTTTCTAAATATTATTAATAAAGGCCCCTTAAAAGGTATTATATATTAGTAACGTACTTAGGTAGCTTATATATATTCTCTAAGTCTAAGTAATTTTTTTATTTAATAAAATATAGTATTTTCTTAGTAATTTTATTTATATTAAGAATAATATCTATAATATATTTTTTTAATTTATTAATTCTAGTTTTTAGTTTCTTTCTTATTTTAATATAAATAGTATTTTTTATTATTTTAAGTAATAAAATATAAAAAATTAAATAAAACTTAATCTTAGGTAATAAGTCTAATTTATAGTTATATTTTAAGATTCTGTATTTAACTTTATAAAGTTTAATATATTTATAATTAAGTTTTTTATTATATTATTTTATTTAAATACTTTTTAAGATATAATAAATTATATCTCTTTTTAAGAGAATTAATACTTTAATATTTTCTTATTAATATAGCTAGTTATTTTATTTTAAATAAATTTAAGTTTTATCTTTAGTTTTTTATATAAGTTATATAGGTACTTATTAATTAGGATTATTTTAAGATTTATAATTATTTCTTTTATATATTAATAAGTATCTAAGGTAAATATAAAATAAATATAAGCTAATATAGTTTTTATACTTTTATTTATAGCTATATTATAAACTAATTATATAACTAATAGTTTCTTAACTTAATAAGTTTATTTATAAATAATATAATAATAAAGGTATTATTCTAGGGTTTAACTTATATATTTAATATATTTATTTATCTCTTTCTAGTATATAATAAAGAATTTATAATTAATCCCTATTATATATTATAATCAGGGGTTAGCTAACCTAGGATTCTTTTATATAGGGATTTAGTATAGCGCTAATAGCTTACTTATAAAGCCTAGGTCTTATACCTTATTAACCCTAGGCTTTTTTAAAAAACTAGATTTTTATTATTATAAGAGCCTAAAGGTTAATAAAATAATAAAATAATATTTAATTAAATTATTTTAAATAATATAATACCTAGAATATATTTTATTTTTAAGATATTAATTTAATTCTTAAATTTAGGGTTATTTTAAGCTTATTTACCTTTATATAAGTTATAACCTTTTTATTTTAGCCCTCTAAGATTAATTACTAATTATATTTTACTTTAGGTAAGGGTTATAGAATTAGTATTAAAATTTATAAGCTTTTTTAAAATTATTATTAATTAATATATAATTTAATAATTATAAAAACTTTTATTTATTTACTTAAAATAAAATATTTTATTTATATCTTAAGCTTTTTTTTTTATTTATAAAACCTATAAGGTTATTATTCTTAATAATTATATTTAGTAATACTTAAAATAATTTTTTATAATCTTATATTAATAAATATCTAATTAATTATTTAATAAAGGTAATCATTTAATTATATTTAAAATATTAATAGTCTTAATTAATTATCTTATTTTATTTTATTTAACCCTTTTATCCTTAAGCTTAAATAAATAAACATAAAATACCTTTAAGTATATATTTAGCTCTAATTACCCTTAAGTCTATGTTAGCCTTATAAAACCCTATTAGTATTTATTATTAAAGTATTAATAATTTAATTAAAAGGGCTAACTTAAAAAATTACATAAGGTTATAGCTTAAATAATTATATAATTATCTTTTTTTTAGTTATAATATTCTAAGGTATTTTATTAATAGTTTTTTTAAAAAGGTTATTATATTAAATATTTTAAGATTAATATATAATAGCTTATTATAAAACTATTTAATTAGATAAATCTCTTTATAGTATTTTAGGCCTAGGTTTTTTTTATTTATTAAAAAAAGATTAATTTTATAAAGTAGCTAAACTAATTTATATAGCTATAGCCCTAGCTTATTTAGCTTAGCTTAATTAATTACTTTTATAACTTTATTAACTAAAAAGAGTTTTTATATAAATTAGTCTCTTTTAATATTAACCTAAGCCCTATTATATTAAAAGATTCTAATAACCTTGCCTATATATTTATTAAATAAGTATTAAATTAGCTAATCTAAGAGGCTTAAGATTTATTATATTAATAAGAGATCTCTTATATAGCTAGGTTTAAAGTTAATAGGTTTAATATTAAGATAGCTAATAAGAAGCCTGTTACCTATAGTTATAAGTAAGAAACTAAGTAATAATATACTTAGGTAATTAAATAACTTATACTCTATACTATGTGCTATATTAGCCTTAAAGAACCTAGTAACTAGCTATTATTTAAGGTTAATAAAAAGTAATAAAAAGCTTATAATAATTTAATAAATATTTATATTAAAATAAATAATTATTAAAAAAGGTTATAAGGAAATATATTTAATTAATTTATTACTAAGACCTTTAATTAGCTTAAAAAAGAAATACTGTAATTTTTTATATTTCTTTTATTATTATACTAAAGATATTAAATATAATTTTATTATAATTTCTATTCTTATTGTCCTTAGTATTACCCTTAATAATATATAATATAACTTTAATATAATTATATTATAGCTCTTTATAATTATAGTAGTTTTATAACTTTTTCTTAGGGAGGGCTATTTAATTAAAAATAAAAAAGTTAACTAAAAGGTAATTAATACTCTAAGTATAATAGCTATATAAGAAGCTATCCCTAATATCCTTAAGCATATTAAGTAATATATATTATAATATATACTTAGTAATATATTAAAATTAAAAGCTACCTTAATATCATTTATTTTCTAGCTTTATAGCTATAGAATTACTACTAAGGCTAATTTTATATTACTTAGCTCTTTAATATAAGATAGCCTTAATAGTATTTATAATAAAATTTACTTATTACTTTAAAACCTAATTACCCTATAATAATTTATTTTAAATACTACTTAGTTTATCTTATTTTAAGAGTTTCCTTTTTAATAAGACTACTTACTATTAAATAGCTAGCTAGCTATCTTATTACTTATCTTATAAAACTCTATTTAAAATAACCCCTAAGAAAAAACCATAGACTATTTCTTTCTTAATAACTAATATTAAATTACTAATAAGAGTATAAAGACCTAGGTATAGCCTATATCTAAAACTTGCCTAAGCTAAGAGCTTAATAATATAAGAGAAGTAACTAGCCTTATATAGGACTAGATATATAGGTATTTTTTATATAAATAAAATTAATTAATTAAATACTTAAGTATTTTATTATTATTATTTATCTTAATAGTAGCCTTTTAGTATAAAGTATAAAGATCTTTATATTATAATATTATAATATAATACTAAGTAATAATATATATATATAGTAAGCTAGATAGTAAGTAAATTAAATATCTTTTTTAAGCTATAAAATACAAATTATAATTAAATATAATAAATTATTTAATTAATTAAAATTACTTATTATATTTTTCCTTAGATATTTTAATTATTACTTAATATATTTTTATATTATAATTAACCTTATTATAAATATTATAGTACTAAACCCTTAGTTATGTTAATCTTTCTTACTTATTATTTCTGAATAATTTTATTATAATTATATATTAATATTAATTTAATTAATTACTTATTTCTTTTATTATTATTATCTTTTTTTTATAATTAGATTTCTTTTACCCCTTAATATTAACTTAATATTTTATTACTTATTTACGGTCTTTAACCCTAGCCTTTAATAAAATAATTTTATATATAATTATTTTTATATCCTTAGAAAGAAACTATATAGCTTCTAGAATTAACTCTAAGAAGCTACTTTTATACCTTTTAACTTATATCTTAAGGTATTTTAATTAAAATTAAGCGTTAAATATAATCTTTAGGGTTTTTAAGACTTAAAGGGTTAATAATTTAGTTTTTTCCTTAATAAGTATAAAAGCTTATAGCTATATATTAAGCTTTATAATTATATTTTCTAAGTTAAGAGAAATACGCTTAGCTTCTTTAAAGGCTAAATTAGTAGTTTCTTTTATTATACTAGCTTAAAATATAATATAAAAAATTAAAAAGAATTAAATTTTTAAAATATAAATTATAAAATATTTAATTAAAAGATTTATATTTTAAATATAAATACTTTTAAGTATATTAAAGTATTTAAGATTAAGAAATTAAAATAAATAAAATAATATATAATACTTAATACTTTTATTTTTTATATAATATATTTTAAATTTAATTAAATATTTATTTTTATACTTATTGAAAATTAAAAAATAATAAAAATTATTTAATTATTTTATTATATATTAATAAAAATATTTAAAGTCTTTAAAACTAATTTTATTATTAATATAACTTTTTTAAATTATTATAATAACTTAGTTACTTAAAAGCTTACTTTTTTAAGATTAATCTATAAAATAATACTAATATATATCTATATAATAAATAAACTAATTAAATAAATAAACTATTTTCCCTACCCTTATAAATAAAAATTATAATAAAAATATTATAAATTATTTAATTAATTAAAATTATTTATTATATTTTTCCTTTAATATTTTAATTATTACTTAATAAGTCCTTATATTATAACTAGACTTATTATAAATATTATAATATTAAATACTTAACTATATTTATTTTTCTTAATTATTATTTCTTAATAACTTAGCTATTATTTATATATTAATATTTATTTAATAAATTATTTATTTTTTTTATTATTATTATTTTTTTTTATAACTAAGTCTTTTTTATTTTTAATATTAATTAAGTATTTTATTTATTTCTAAAAAA
This sequence comes from Fusarium cf. falciforme, assembly GCA_011033785.1. Classification (NCBI taxonomy): domain Eukaryota; kingdom Fungi; phylum Ascomycota; class Sordariomycetes; order Hypocreales; family Nectriaceae; genus Fusarium; species Fusarium cf. falciforme. Next base: position 29,566 of record WESZ01000193.1, on the reverse strand, counting down.
TCTATATTTTTAATAATTAATAAAATATAGTAATATATATGTATTTTTTTTAAAAAAAGACCTTATAGCTTTAAGAATTAATTTAAAATGCTTATTTTAATATCTTTTAATATATTTTTTAATATCTTTAAATTATGATTTAGCTTAAAATATAATCCTTAGAATTCTTAAGACCTAAGAAATTAAGGGCTTAGCTCTTATCTTAATAAGTATTAAAATCTATAATTATATATTAAGCTTTAAGATTATAATTTTTAAGTTTAAAAAAAATAAAATTAATTTTTTTAAAAGCTTTTTTAATATTTTATTTTATTATAATAACTGTATATATAATATAAAAGGCTAAAAAAAACTTCATTTTTAAAATATAAGTTATAAAATATTTAATTAGATATTTTATATTTAATTATAAAGATATTTTAATATACTAAGATATTTAATATTAAGAAATTAAAATATATAAAATAAATATAATAATATATAAAACTAAATAACCTTTTTTATAATATTTTTTATATTAAATAAATTAACAACTTTTAGAAATATTAAAAATTAAAAAATAATAAAAATTAATTAATTAATTAATTATATATTAATTAAAATATTTAAGCTATTTAAAATTAATCTTATTATTAATTTTATTATTTTAAGTTATTATAATTACTTAATTATATAAAAGATTATTTTTTTAATATTAATTAATAAAATTATCTTAGCTTATATTAATAATAAATACTTAAATTACTTAGCTTTTTATATTAATTACTTATATAATTATAATTTATTTCTAGTTTCTAATCTATATTAATCTTAGCTTTAAATAACTTTTTAAGCCTATAATAATTATTTTATTTATAATTATATCTATAAAAAAGGTTATCTTATTAAAATTATAAATATTATTTAATTAGATATTATTATTTTTTAATTATATTTATTATAAGCTCAAACTAATTATAAATAATAATTAAATCTTTATTTTTAGCTCTTTAATTATTATATTNCTATATTAATCTTAGCTTTAAATAACTTTTTAAGCCTATAATAATTATTTTATTTATAATTATATCTATAAAAAAGGTTATCTTATTAAAATTATAAATATTATTTAATTAGATATTATTATTTTTTAATTATATTTATTATAAGCTCAAACTAATTATAAATAATAATTAAATCTTTATTTTTAGCTCTTTAATTATTATATTAAGAAGAAAAATATATCTTAAGCTCTAAGTATTACTTAATAAAGTTTAAAAATTAATATATATTAATTAATAATATATTATAAGTAATAAGTAATTAATAAATTTTTTTTTTATATTATAAAGCTAAGATAGAAATTCTTATAAATCTTAGTTAAAAATAAAATAAATAAAGATTTATTTTATTAAATTAAGTAATTAATATAAATTAGAAATAATATTAATTTAGGCTTAGATATTATTATTTTAATTTAAGAGTATTAATACTTAACTTAATAAAGCTTTATAATACCTCTAAGACTTAATTTTAAAATATTTTAATAAGCTTAAAGTATAAAAAGAGTTTTAGCCTCTCTATTAAATTATAATATATTAAGTAATTAAGAATTAATTAATTAAATAGAAATAATATAAGTTAAGGGATTTTTTATCTTATTTGCTTACTATCTAGCTCACTATATATATATATATTATATAATTTTTTTTAAAATAACTATTAATNCTTAATTTTAAAATATTTTAATAAGCTTAAAGTATAAAAAGAGTTTTAGCCTCTCTATTAAATTATAATATATTAAGTAATTAAGAATTAATTAATTAAATAGAAATAATATAAGTTAAGGGATTTTTTATCTTATTTGCTTACTATCTAGCTCACTATATATATATATATTATATAATTTTTTTTAAAATAACTATTAATAAAATATATTAAATTACTAAGGCTAAGAGGAGGGTATATAATTAGTATAAGCCTTAAGCTTAGGTAAATTTTTTATTATTTATATATTATATCTTATTATAGTTTTTTAAAAGTGCTTTTATAGCTATTAAAGGCTATTTTATACTTAATAATATTTACTATTAAAATTACTATTAAAATTACTATTATTTATACATTTATATAAACTAAGATATATATATTATATATTTAACTAGATAGGTTTAATTAATTAAACCTATAGACCTCTATCTAGCTCTAAGTTTTAGTTTAGCGCTAAGCCTTAGTGCTAACTGTTTTTAGGTTTAAACTCTAATACTAACTCTAAGAACTAATCCCTCTAAAACCTATAATACTAATAACCCTTATTTCCTAATATAATTACGCCTATAGCTATATAGCTAGATCTTAGCTAGTTATAAGACTTCTTTAATCCTTTTATTTAGTATAATAAAAAGTATTAATACTTATAATAAGAGTCTATAAGCTATATTATATATTATTTATATTTTAAGTCCCTAAGGAATTAATTTTCTTTATTAATAAGAACTTATTTTTCTTTTAGTCTTTTTTTAAAAGCTTTTAATAAAAAAAGCTTTTCTTTAATAAAATTAATATTTTTATTAATATTATTAATAAGTAAAAAAAGGCTAAATAAAAAAAGAAAAATATTATAATTAAAAATTATAAGTTTAATATATTTTAAATTATTAAGGTTTTTACTTAATATAATACTCTAAAGGTATTTATTTAATATTATTTCTTATAGCTTATTATAAGTACTTTTTATACCTTTATAAAGCTTATAAACTTCCTCGCTAAGGTTATCTTANTTAATATTATTTCTTATAGCTTATTATAAGTACTTTTTATACCTTTATAAAGCTTATAAACTTCCTCGCTAAGGTTATCTTAGTTATATTAAAAGGTATACTAATAAGTATTAGCTAACGTACTTAATAAGCGAACCAATCAGACAAGTAAACCAATCAAAAATCCCTCAACTTATAATATTCCCATCTAATCAATTAATTCTCAACCACTTAATATATCACAATCTAATAAAGAGGCTAAGGTCCTTCTTGCCCTTCAGGCCTATCAAAATAACCAAAAATTAAGCCTCCAACGCGCTACAAAGATCTACTAAGTTACTTATAATACCCTTTATACCCAACATAATAGTATCTAAGCCTAAGCTAATACTATCCCTAAATCACACAAGCTATCTAAGCTAGAGAAAAAGATCCTTATTTACTTTATTCTCGATCTAGATTTATAAGGATTTCCCCCCTGGCTTTATAGTATAAAAGAAATAGCTAATTAATTACTTATTAACCGCGATATATTACTAGTCGGCATGCATTAGGCTTATAACTTTATTAAGCGATACCTAGACCTAAAGATATATTTCTTTTATAAATATAATTATTAGAGAGCTAAGTATAAAGATCTAACTATTATCTATAATTAATTTTAACTTATAGCAAATATAATCACGAAGTATAGTATCTTATTAAATAATATCTATAACTTTAACGAGATTAGCTTTCTTATAGGTATAATTACGAGCGAAATAATTATTATAAGTATAGAAAGGCATTTAAAGCTAAAATTAGTTTAGCCTAGAAACTAAAAATAGATTATAATTATTTAAGTAATTAATATAAAAGGCTAAGTAATCTAGTTATTTATTATTAATATAGGCTAATATTACCTCGCTAATTAATACTAAGAAAATAACCTCCTAAGTAATTAAGCTATTATAATAACCTAAAATAGCTAGACTAATAATAAGACTAGTCTTAAGTAACTTAAGTACTTTAATTAATATATAACTAATTAATTAATTAATTCCTATTATTTTTTAATCCTTAATAGCTATAAAAGTTATTACTTTATTAAATTTAAGAGATATTATAAGGAAAAGAAAATTATCTAGCTTTATATATTACTTTATTCCTCTTATTTACTTTAGCTACTTAATATTAGGTATTTTAGGCNTATTATTTTTTAATCCTTAATAGCTATAAAAGTTATTACTTTATTAAATTTAAGAGATATTATAAGGAAAAGAAAATTATCTAGCTTTATATATTACTTTATTCCTCTTATTTACTTTAGCTACTTAATATTAGGTATTTTAGGCCACTTAAGAAGGCTTATAGTCGAGAAATAAAGCAATTAATTAGATACTCTATAACCTATATTTTAAAGACCGAGTTCTTTCTAGCCTTCTACGCCGCATATAAGGCCACTATAATAAAAAGAAATATTAGGGGGGCATTTAAGGGAGCTAGGCTTATTCCTCTAGACCTAGAAAATATAATCTTAAAGCTTAATATATAGCTATAGACGCTAACGCTAGTTAAAGAAGTAACTAAACTATTAACCCCTTAGGCTTTAAGGACCCTAAAGATTATACTTAAGGCTAGATCTTAGTCTAAATACCTTAAAAGATAAATTATAAGGTATAAAAGTAGCTNAGGCTTTAAGGACCCTAAAGATTATACTTAAGGCTAGATCTTAGTCTAAATACCTTAAAAGATAAATTATAAGGTATAAAAGTAGCTCCCTAGAGTTAATTCTAAGCGCTTTAAAGTCTCTTACTAAGGAAATAAAGGCAATAATATATAAGAATACTTTATTAAGATCTAAAAATAAAAACCTTTAAGAGGCTAATAAGATACTAAGCTAGCGCTAGAGGGCAAAAAGAATTAAACTATAAAAAAGAAGAGTAATAATAGTAAAAAAAGGTAGGTAAGTAATTAATTAAATAGATATAAATATATAAGTAGTAGCTAAATTATTAAGGAGTAATAGTTAAGGGAGGTTAATTAGACTAGGTATTTAGCGCTATAGTATATATAGTAAGCCCGGGCATAATATAAGGACCTATTAGGTAGTAATTAAGATATCTAGGGAAAAATATAATAAGTAGCTTTAATTAATTAAATAGTTTATAGTGTTTTTATTGCGATTTCTAGTGGGAAGGTTAGGATTTTTAATCGGTTTACTTATCTGATTAGTTTGCTTATTAAGTATGTTATATTACTTTAATTACTTAGTTAAAAGTCTTTATAGAAAGCTATTATAATTATAAATATATTATTAATTAATTAACTAGTTAGTTAATTACTTAATTATAGTTATTATTAGTTATAATTAAACCTCTTCTTATAAGGATAATAAAAGTATAATCCCTTAAGATTTTAATCTCTTTAAGTAGTTAAAAATTATATAAGTAATTAAAAAGTTAGTATTAAAGGGGAAAGCTATTTTATAAAGGGGTTAGATTTTAATCTCTTTAGTTAATTAAGATATAAGCTATTTATTATAAATAGCGCTAGCTTTAGTATATTATTAAAGCTATTAATAATTATATAAATAAACCTTATTAATTTATACCTATTAAGACCTCTAGCTTTAAGTATAGAGCCTTTATTATTAAAATTACTAAGATATTAATTATAATACTTTAATCCCTATTTTAAGTAATATAAAGTTAAATAATAATACTTAATAATATAATATATTAAATATATACTTAGAAGTTTTTTTTCATTTTAAACCCAGCTTATTAGTAAGAGGCCCTAGAGGGATTAAATAAGGTAATTAATTAAGCTTTTTAATATCTTTTAAAAAATATAAAAACTTTACTTATTTAATAATTAGCTAGATATTACTAAGACTAAGTTATAAGAGATTTAACCTAAGTAATATTAGATATTATTACTAAAAATAATAATTTTATAAATTTTATATATAAGAATTAAGAGTATAAAGATATAAATAAAGTATTTTATTTTAAGCTTATAGAGATAATAAAAACTAAGATATTAGAAAAAAAAAGTAATTAAAAAAGCTTAAAAGAAATAAAAAAAGACTTAATTAAAGAGCTTAAAATTAATTTATATTTACTTTTTTTATTTATCTATCTCTAACCTTAAATCTTATAACCCTTACCTTTAGTAAAATATAATTAATTACTAGAGCTTCTAGGTTAGGTTAAATAAGGCATAGTTTAAATAAAAATAAATTATATTAAAAAACCTCTAAATACTAGGGTTATATTAATATCTTAAAAGTAAAGTAAGTTATAGATATAAGGTAACTTATTATTAATTAATTATAGAGTATTTTGCCTTATAATTTATTATTATCTTCTTATAACCCTAAGAACCTAGTTTTTTTAAAAATATACCTTAGGTAAGAAAAAAAACATATCTTTAGGGGTAAGCTATAAGCGCCGCGCTAAATACCTATATAAAATAAATATACCTTAACTAAGGCATGTTTATAATATATAATAGAAAAACCCCCCTTATTAAAATCTACTTTTTATTTTTTTTTTCTTAGTATTACTTTATTTAATTATTTTAGCTAGCTTATTTTATTATTATTATAATAATTACTTTTAAATTATTTTATTAATCTTATTTTACTTTTTAATTTCTTTTTATTAACCTTAATTTCCTAAAACATACTACTTTTATTAATTAATAAGCTAGCTTTCTTATAAAAAAGTTTTTTATTTCTACTAAGGCCTAACCCTAAGTATTCTTACTTATTATTTTTATGCTATAGGGTACTTCCCTTAACCTATAGGGGGCTAGCCTTTTTACTAAAAAAGCCCCCCGCTCTAGTAGCTAGGCTAGTTACTCCTTTTAGTTATAATAAGATACTATATAACCTTTTATTTAATATAGGGATATAATTAATTCTTTATTATATTATTACCTTATATTACCCCTCTATTATATTACTTTTTATTTTCTCTTATATTATATTACCTTATATTACCTTATAATTACCAAATTATTCTTAATAAGCTTACTTAATACTTAAGCCTTAACTCTTAAGCAGAAAAGCCTAAGTATATTTCTTACTTTTTTAATAAATAAGCTCACTAAGTATAATTATCTCTTTAGTTATTTATTTAGTTATATATCTAGGGGGTTAATCCTTATTCTTAGACTTAAGATTATTATCTTACTTTAACTCTAATTTAATAGGTATTTTTTTTATTATTAAATTAATCCTTTTTATTTTTTATTTTTTTAAGCTTAAATCTCTTATAATTTATTATAATATACCTAAGTTTTTGTTAATCTTATATTAATTTAGGGTTATTAATAAGTTATTTTTTTTATACCTTTAAATAACTTAAAGAAGGTAAATAAAACTTTTCCTAAAGGTTAAAATTAAAATTCTAAAATAAATTAATTTAATTATTAAGTTTATTAATATCTTTAGTAATCTTAATATAGCCTAAGAGTAAATAAGGTATATTTTCTTATTAAAATACCTTCTTTATATCTAAGTTTATAAGAATAATCTTAGTAATAATAAAAAAAAAGTAATTAAGTCTTATAATTTATTTATTATAATACTTAAAGTTATAGCTAAAGAGGTTATAATAAATAACCTAAGAGAATTAATTAAATTCCTAATAAAGAAATATCTTTATAGTCTTAAAGATTAAAGTCTTATAAAGGTTATTTTTAACTTAGGAGGAAAGAGTAATCTCTATAGATAATTTAAGAGATTGTTTAATAATATTAATATATTTTATATTATAATAATATATCTTAGTATACTTAAGTATTTATTTAATAATATATTCTGTTTAATTAATATATATAATTCCTTTTTATATTAGATATTTATTTATATATTTAAATATAATAAAAAGAAAATAATAATATTATAATAAGTATATATATTTATATTAATAGCTATAATATTAATATTAGTAATAAAAACTTTAATATTTACCTCTAGATTATTTTATTATTAAATAATAGTATTTTATTTATATATCTTATTTAAAGCATAAATAATAAGAGTCTTATACTTAATATAAGTAAAGAAAGGAATAATAATACTTTAAAATATTAATAAGTCAATTAAAAAGAGGGAAATAAATAGTATAATATAAATTAGGTATAATATTAAAATCTAAATTAGGTATAATTTAAATTATATTAAGTAAGTGCTTAGTATTATAGCTATAAAGTATTAATAAAAAAGAAAATATATTTTTTTTATTTTATTATATACTTATAAAAAAATCTAATATTTAAATAAAAATAAGAAATTTAATAATTACTTAGTAAATTATATTAATATAATTAATAGCAGTAAATAAGTATTTATTTTTTTAATAAAGGTTATAATAATAAGTTAATTTATTATTAATTATTATTTAATTTCATATTACTTAAAATAGGGATTAAATTATTATAATTAATATCTTAGTAATTTTAATAATAAAGACTTTATACTTAAAGCTAGAAGTTTTAATAAGCTTAAATTAATAAGGCTTATCTATATAGTTATTAATAGCTTTAATAATACACTAAAGCGAGCTCTATTTATAATAAATAGCTTATATCTTAACTAACTAAAGAGGTTAAAATCCCCTTTATATAGTAGCTCTCCTCTCTAATACTAACCTTCTAATTGCCCTTATAATTCTTAACTACTTAAAGAGGTTAAAATCGCTTTTAATATCCTTATAAAAAGAGGTTTAACTATAACTAACTAGTNAACTAAAGAGGTTAAAATCCCCTTTATATAGTAGCTCTCCTCTCTAATACTAACCTTCTAATTGCCCTTATAATTCTTAACTACTTAAAGAGGTTAAAATCGCTTTTAATATCCTTATAAAAAGAGGTTTAACTATAACTAACTAGTTAACTAATTAATTAACTAATCTATTACTAATTAATTAATTAATAATATATTAATAATTATAATAGCTATTTTTTATAAAGACTTTTAATTAAGTAATTAAAGTAATATAATTAATACCTATTAATATGCCTTTTTATATAACTAAGATAACCTTAGCGAGGAAGTTTATAAGCTTTATAAAGGTATAAAAAGTACTTATAATAAGCTATAAGAAATAATATTAANTAAGATAACCTTAGCGAGGAAGTTTATAAGCTTTATAAAGGTATAAAAAGTACTTATAATAAGCTATAAGAAATAATATTAAATAAATATTTTTAAAATATTATATTAAGTAAAGACCTTAATAATTTAAAATATATTAAACTTATAATTTTTAGTTATAATATTTTTCTTCTTTTATTTAGCCTTTTTGTATTTAATAATAATATTAATAAAAGGATTAATTTTATTAAAAAAAAGCTTTTTTTATTAAAAGATCTTAAAAAAAGGCTAAAAAAAAAAATAAGTTTTTATTAATAAAAAAGACTAATTCCTTAGGGATATAAAATATAATTAATATATAACATAGATTATAACTCTTACTATAAGTATTAATAGCTTTTATTAGACTAAATAAAAGGATTAAAAAAGTTAATTAGCTAGGATCTAGCTATATAGCTATAGGCGTAATTATATTAGGAAATAAGGGTTATTAATATTATAGGTTTTAGAGGGATTAGTTCTTAGAATTAGTATTAGAGTTTTAAAAACTTAAAAAGTACTAGGGCTAGGGCTTAGCGCTAGACTTAGAGGTAGATAGAGGTTTATAGGTTTAATTAATTAAATTTACTTAATTAAATATATAATATATATATCTTAGCTTATATAAATATATAAATAATAGTAATTTTAATAGTAATTTTAATAGTAAAATTTATTATTAATATTATTATAAATTAGGTATATAATATAATTAATACTAATTATAATTTTATTATTTTTACTTTTAAGAATATAAAGATTTTTTATTTAGCTCTTTATAAATAAAATACTAGGGTTAAAAAGGAAATTTAATATAAAATAAAAATTATTAATATAACTTTTAATAAAAGTATTTTTATATTTAAAGACTTTAATATTATAGTAATTATAGGTAATAAAAAGGGTATAGTAATAAATATTAAAATTAAGTAATACCTTTATATTAATTAACTTAATAATATTAAAATAAGTAATAATAATATTTAAGCTTAAGATAATATTATTAGAATTATTAATAATAAAAAGTTTTTTAATAGCTTAATATATATAATAAGTATATATTATATTCAAGTATATATTATACTTTTTTTATACCCTTAAGTTAAAAATTTTAATAAAAACATAATAAATTCACTAATTAATTAATATTAATTATTATATTTTTTATTAAAAATCTTAATTACTACTTAATAAGTCCTTATATTATAATTAGTCTTTTTATATATATTATAATATTAAACCCTTAGCTATATTAATTTTTCTTAAATATTAATTTTTAAGAATTTTATTATTATTTATATATTATTATTTATCTAAATAATTATTTATTTTCTCTTTTTTATTATTATTACCCCTCTTCTCTATAATTAGGTTTTTTTTACCCTTTAGCGCTAACTTAATATCTTATTTACTTATTTACGATCTTAGACTTTAGCCCTTAATAAGATATCCTTATATATTATTATTATAATTCTTTTAATAAGAGACTTAAGAGGTCTTAGAATTAACTCTAAGGAGTTATTTTAATATTACTTAATTTATTTATTAAGGTATTTAAATTAACATTAAGCCTTAAGTATACTCTTTAAGGCCTTTAAGACCTAAGGGTTTATAGAGCTAATTACCTCTTTAATATATATTAAAGTCTATAGGAATATATTAAGCTTTAAGATTATACTTTTTAAGTTAAGAGAAATAATCTTAGTTTTTTTAAAGACTAATTAAATATTTCTTTTTTTTATAATAGCTTAATAAATAATATAAAAAATAAGAAAAAACTTAGCTTTTAAAATATAAGTTATAAAGTATTTAATTAAATATTTTATTTCTTAGCTATAACGTACTTGATAAGCGAGCGACGTAGTTAAGTGAGTAATGCATTTTTAAAACTCTTAGTATTTATACCTTATTTTAAAAAGACTTTAGAAAATTCTAAGAAATTAAGATTAGACTTAAAATAGCTAAAACTTTTAAGTTAGAATATTTAAAATAAGAAATATCTATATTAATTTTTTTAATTTTTAAGAAAATTATTAGTAAGCTANAAAATTCTAAGAAATTAAGATTAGACTTAAAATAGCTAAAACTTTTAAGTTAGAATATTTAAAATAAGAAATATCTATATTAATTTTTTTAATTTTTAAGAAAATTATTAGTAAGCTAGTTTAATAAAAAGCTTATTCGCACTATATATATAGTTACTTCTATATAAAGAGAATTTTTTAAATATCTAAAAAAGTTATATATAGTTTTCATTTAAGTTAAATAGGTAATAATACTCTTTTTAAGTTTCTAGCTATTTTATAATTATTTTTATTATACTTAGAAATTTCTACTTTTAGTGCATAGTATAGGTGCGTCGCTCGCTTGACTGCGTCGCTCGCATATCAAGTACGTTAAGCCTTTTTAAATAAATTAAAATACCTAATATTAAGAGGTTAAAAAAAATAAATAAATAAGGTAATATATAAAATATAATAACTTTATTTTTCTTAAAATATTTCTTAAAATTAATAAAATTATAATTTTTATAGCTATTAAGAATTAAAAAATAATACTTATTATTTAATTACTTAGTTATATATTAATTAAAATATTTAAATTACTTAAGATTAATCTTCTTATTAATTTAGCTATTTTAAGTTATTATAATAGCTTAATTACTAAAAAGGTTATTCTTTTAGTATTAATTAATAAAGTAATATTAGCTTATATTAATAATAAATAACTAGATTACTTAGCCTTTTATATTAATTACTTAAATTATTATAATTTATTTTTAGCTTTTAGGCTATATTAATTTTAATTATTTATACCTTTTAATACTTATATTAATTATTTTAATTATAATTATACTTATAAGAAAGCTAATCTTATTAAAGTTTTAAATATTATTTAATTTATTATTATTTTTTATAATTATATTTATTATAAGTTAAAATTACTAATAAATAATTATTAGATTTTTATATTTAGCCTTTTAGGATTTATATTCATAAAAAAGTAAGTCTTAAGGTTTTTATATTATATAATAAAATTATAAGCTTAATACTTATTAATAACTAATATATTATAATTAATATATAAATAAGTAGTTATTTCTTTAATAATATATAATTTAGGAAAAAACCCTTATAAATCTAAGTTAAGGATAAATTATATTATAATTTATTTCTCTAAATTAGATAATTAATATAACTTAGGGATCTAATTGCATTATAATTAAATCCCTTATTTATAATAATATAATTATCGCTTATTAATTTTATAAATCCCTATAGCGTATTAGATACTTAGTTTTAGGTTATTTCAAAGGGCTTAAGGGGTAAAAAAGGTTCTAGCTTTAGTATTTAGGTCTAATATTATTTATAGTATAAAAATTAATTAATTAATTAGAAAGTTAGGTATAAGAGGGAAAAGTATAGTATATATTTAGATATGGTATATGCTTATTATATATGTTATATATTATATAACTTAATATTAAAAATAAGCTTATAATAATACCTAAGCTTAATAATATAAACTTTAGATCCCTTAAGATTAATAGTAAAATAGGTTTTTTTATTCTTAAGTAATTTAATAAATAAGTATATTATATAGTATATATATATATACTTAAAGATATTATATATAACCTAATTAATAAGATTAAAACCATAGTAATATTCTTAGCTAGTAATATAATAAAGATCTAAATATATAATCTAAATAGGTATTTTATTTAATTCTTAGAATATAATAAGCTTTTTAATATTAGGGTTATACTTAAGATAATTATAATAAAAAATGCCCTTAGTAATATATTAAGGGCTAAAGGTATTTTCTTTATAAAGGGGGTTATATTTAAGTAAGTATAAACTTAATAGCTAACTTATAAGATATATAAGAAGTATTTATTTAATATTTATGACTTATTATATAAGGAATAAAGGTAAGATTATATCTTTAAGAGAGTTAAAGAATAGGGTTTTAATTATTTAAAAAATAATAAATTACTTAAAATACTAAAATATATTATTGTAATTGTTATTTATTTTCTTAGTAAGCTATACTATATTAATAACTAAGAAATTAAAATAAAATTTAGAAATATAAGTATTTTTAAAATAATATATAATTAGGTTATTATTAATAAGAGAAAGGTTAATAATAAAACTAATTATATTAGCCTTAATTTAATAAGATATATATTAAATACCCTTTTTTAGAATTTATTATTAACCTTTATAATATCTTAGGTTATCTTAAGATCTATATAATTATTATCATTATTAGAATTTTTAATATAAGTTATATCTTATTTTTTTATTACTATTTTTATAATTATTTTTAATACTTTATTGTAAAGAGTAAGATATATTTTTCTTTAAAAATAAAAAAATAGTTTTCTTTTATATATAAATTATAAGAAAGTATAATATAATAAATAAAACTAATAATATAATTAGTTTAAGATAAGTTAATAAAATATAAATTAAAAGTAATTAAAATAAATATTTAGGGGGTTTTTTTATTTAAACTTATAATATAATAGATTAATTTATTTATTTTATAAACCTTAATATTTTTATTTAAAAAAGTAATATATTAAATATAAAAAATAAGGATATTTATATTAATAAAATAATTTTTTATCTTAATATATATTTAAATAAGAGAATATATTAAAATAATTATAAGACTTAGGTAATACTTAATATCTTTTTTAAGATTTTATTTCTTTTTTAATTATTTAGCGCTAAGGTAAATAAAAAGAAAATAAATATAAGTCTTACTTATACCTATATTATTTAAGAGGAATATATATTTTATTAAAAATTTTATTTTTTTCAATATTATAATTATATCTAAAAGGATTAATAAATTAAAATAAAAAAAATAATAATAAAATATATATTAGGCATAATATATAAATCTAAATTAAGTATAATTTATATTATACTATATATAAATAAGAGGGTAATATTATATATAAGTACGCGGGTAATTTATTAATAACTTAGTAACGCCTAAATAACTAAACTTTTTTTTATTACTATTAAGATAAATCTTAAGCTAATAAGAGAGTTTATATTTATTATAAAGCGTATCTAGATTATATATTTAATTAAGTTAAAGTAATAATATAAAAAACTTAAATATAGCTTATTTAAAAAGCTAAGTAATAAATATATTTATTTTACTAAGGTAGTCTTAGGTATATTTAATTATTTTATTATTATTATAGACTTTAGAGATATAATTATTAAGAAGTCTTTAATTCATTAACTATTTTATTATAATAAAGGTATTTTTATTTTCCTTAATTTTTTTCTATTAAATTAAGGATATTATAAATATACTTTAAAATATTAATAATTTATTTAAATCTTATCTTAGATATCCTAGGTAAATATTTAGTATTTAAGGTAAAAGCTTTATTTATTAATATCTTAGTAAGGTTATTAGAGTTAATGCAGCTTATAATAGATTTATAGAACTTAATGCCTATAAGGTTATTAAGGGGTAAAAAGTAGAGTTAAAGGGCTATAATTAGTTTATTATTAAATATAGCTATAAAGGTAATATTAAGGCTAGCTATATCTTTATTATACTAATTAAGTATTTTCTTTTTAATTATTATCTAATTATTAATAATAACATTAATAAATATATTAAAACCTTTAATAATATTATTATTAGAAACCTAGGTAAGATTATAATAGCTAAGCTACTTTGAGTTTATTATCTTTTTAGTTAGCTAATTAAAAAAAAATTAGTATTCTTATTATAATAATTATTAAATATAAATATTATATAAATAATATAATTTAAGTCCTTAATGTGACAGCAAGGTCATAGCTGCGGGCACCTTAGCCGCTGCGCCACGGGGCAAAAGATTGGGCTATAATCGCTATTGTAGCAATTACAGAAGGTGCAATAACTGCCTATAGGTCTTATAGCGCTATTACAAGGAACCAAGCCGCAATACTTAAGGGAAAACCTATTAGTAATAATATATTTCTAACTTAATCTATATCCTGGAAGGTATTAATAAAGAAATATATTTTTATTAAAAGAATATTTAATATTAGGGTTTTAGGTAAGAAATATAAAACTAAGAATTTAAGTAATTTATGTTAAAATAATAGCTATAATATTAGGAACATCTTAAGAATTCTTCTTATTAATATTAGTAAAGTTATTAAAAATAAGGATAAATATAAGGATTAAATATTAATAAATAATTGTATAAATTATATCTTAAATCTTAATAGACTTAATATAAAGGTTAATAATATAAATTAATATATATAATAAGTATACATTGTAGGCAAGTATGCGTCGCACTTTTCTCTTTTATATCTTACTTTTTATTTAATTAATTAATTTTTTAATTATTAAATATATTAGACCTAAATACTAAGGCTAAAACTCTTTTTACTCTTTAAGCCCTTTAGAATAACCTAAAAGTAAGCATCTAATGCGCTATAAACCTCTATAGAATCTCTAAGTATAGGCTATATCGCCGGCAAAATAGTATTTAATCGCGATATAATTAGATCCCTTAATTATATTAATTATTTAATCTTAAGAAATAAATTATTATTTAGTTTATCCTTAACCTAGACTTATAAGGATTTTCTTCTTAATTATATAATATAAAAGAAATAACTAATTAATTACTTATTAATTGCGATATATTATTAGTTAATAAGTATTAGGCTTTAAACTTTATTAAGTAATACCTAGACCTTAAGATATATTTTTTTTAGAAATATAATTATTAAAAAGCTAAATATAAAAATCTAGCTATTATTTATAATTAGTTTATATTTATAGTAAATATAATTATAAAGTATAATATCTAATTAGATAATATTTATAATATTAATAAAATTAGCTTTATAATAAGTATAATTTAAAGTAAAATAGTTATTATAGGTATAAATAGGTATAAAAAGCTAAAATTAATATAGCCTAGAAACTAAGAATAGATTATAATTATCTAGGTAATTAATATAAATAGCTAAGTAATCTTACTATTTATTATTAATATAAGCTAATATTACCTTATTAATTAGTACTAAGATAATAACCTCTTAGGTAATTAAGCTATTATAATAACTTAAAATAGCTAAATTAATAATAAGATTAGTCTTAAGTAGCTAAAATACTTTAATTAATATATAACTAAGTAATTAAATAATTATTATTATCTTTTAATCCTTAATAGCTATAAAAGTTATTACTTAATTAAATTTAAGAGATATTATAAAAAAAATAAGCTTATTAGGCTTTATATATTACTTTATTTATCTTATTTATTTTAGCCCCTTAATATTAAGTATTTTAATATACTTAAAAATACTTATAATTAAGAAATAAAGTATTTAATTAAATACTTTATAACTTATATTTTAAAAATTAAGTTTTTTTTAGCCTTTTATATTATATTTTAGGCTATTATATTAAAGAAAAATATTAAATTAGCCTTTAAAGGAGCTAAGCTTATTCTTCTTAACCTAGAAAGTATAATCTTAAAGCTTAATATATAGCTATAGACTTTAATGCCTACTAGGGAGGAAACTAAGCCCTTAACCCCTTAGGTTTTAAAGACTCTAAAGACTATACTTAAGGCTAGATCTTAGTTAAAATACCTTAAGAAATAAATTAGAAGATATAAAAGTAGCTTATTAGAGTTAATTCTTAAAGCTCTATAGTCTTTTTCTAAGGGAATAAAGGCTATTATATATAGGGTTACTTTATTAACCACTAAGGTTAATAACTTTTAAGAGGTAAATAAAATATTAAGTTAGCGCTAGAGGGTAAAAAGAACCTAATTATAGAAAAGAGGGGTAATAATAGTAGAGAAAGGAAGGTAAGTAATTAAGTAAATAGATATTAATATATAAGTAGTAGTAAAATTATTAAGGAGTAGTAATTAAGGAAGGTTAATATAACTAAGGGTTTAGTATTATAATATCTATAGTAAGCCTAGTTATAATATAAGAATATATTAAGTAGTAATTAAGATATCTAGGGAAAAATATAGTAAGTAATTTTAATTAATTAAATAATCTATTATATTTTTATTATAATTTCTATCTTAAAGATATAAGAAAAGTATAATATATACTTGCCTGCGATGTATGCTTATTATATATGTTATATAAGTAATAAGAGGAAAAAGAAAAAGTAAAATATATTAAATTTAAGGTAGACTTATAGGGATTACTAATAAAACAGATATAATTATTTTTATTTTTAAAATTATTATAAAAAGTAATAAAAGTTATATTACTAAGAGCTATATTTAAAATAATAAAAAAGTAAATACCTTAAGGGTTATTATTATTTTCTTAGTAATTTTTATAAAAATATTCTTTTTTATATATTATAATAATATAAGGGATAATAATATTAAATATATTATAATTAATATTTAAGTACTAAATAAGATAAATCTTATTAAGAAAGAAATTAAAAATTTACTAAATATTAAGATAATTATAATTACTTTTATCTAATATGAGTTTTTTATTATATTTATTCTTATTAATTAACTTAAGCGATATAATAAGGAAATAGCTAGACTTAGGTATAGGCTTTAGGCTATATATATTAATAATAAAATATAAATTAGGCATGATTTAATTACTATTAGGAAATCTTAATAAGAGGAGGATAAATAAAAAGGAAATTAAGTAAGAGAGGTAAAAGGAAATTAGTTTTATATCTTTATCTTAGCCTAACCTAATATAAAATAGGCTATATATATAAAGAGATATAATTTTATTTAATATATATATATAATCTTATACTTATTAGGTATATATTTAATTTCTTAATTAATTATAATTTATATTATATTATATAACTTGTTTTTTTTTCTTAAGGATATTAAATTATTTTAAAAATATTAAGATAAATAAAAAAGAAAATAAAATATATTATATCTAATTTATTACTTATAAATAAAATTATATTATATCTTAATAATATAATATTTTATTTAAATATTATCTCTTATATTTTCAATTCTTAATTAATTTAATATATTGTTTTTAATATTAATCTTATTTTTTTTAATTTCCTTTTATTAATAATTATTTTATATATTAAATAAAAATATATTATTAAATAATTTCTTTTCTTTTAAAATAATATTTTTATTAAAATTAATACCCTTATTAAGTAATTTATTATTTTTTTTCTTATTAAGGGTAATAAGGCTAATTTTTCTCAGGAGGTGCTAAAGAAGGCTAAGGCTAAGGATAAGAAGAAGCCTAAAAAGAAGGCTAAGCTACTAAGTATAAGTATTTAAAGTAAATTTAATAGATTTAATTATAATAAAGTAATTATTTTTTTAATAAATTAAGTTAATAAAGGTATATTATTAAAGGCTAAGTATAAAAAATAAGTAATACAAGTTAAAAGTAATAAATATTTAAAAATATAAAATATAGCTTAAATAAATCATTAAGTAAGTAAATAAAATTAATATTTCCTTATATTATTATTTTATCTTAAGGTATAAAATCAATTTAAAGATCTTATCTAAGTTATAAGAATAAGTAAATTAAATATAAATAAGTTAATTAAGCTAGAGTCTCTTATATATTAATATTAGGTTAATATTTTTAAAAAATTAATTATAAATAATAATAATCTTATTTTTATTAAATATAATTAATATATATACTTTAATATAATCCCTTAAGAGAGATATACGTATAAAAAAAGTAAAATATATATTCTTTTAATAAAATAACTATATTAAGAAAGGTTATATTATAATATTATTATATAATTAAGTTAAATCTTTATATAGAGCTATAATTAATATCTCTTATATTAAGTATTTATTTATAACTTATTAAATAAATTAATTATTTATATTATTAATCTTTACTAAGATATATATTAGTTTAATATTAATAATTAACCTAAAATTAGATATACTAATAAAGGTCTTAATATTTATATCTTATTTTCCTATATATAATTATTAATTTATAAAAAAGTTATTATTATAAGAAGTAATTTTAAGTTATTTTAAATAATTAAATTAATTAATATTTTATTAAAATAAAACTAATAAAGAAAAAGAAATAAAATTTAATTTTCTTAAGGTAGAATTAAATAGCTAAGTATTTTAAGGCAAAGATAGTACTTTTATTATAAGAAATTAACTAGGTTTTTTATTAAAAGTTAAATACCTTAAGAATATTAAAGAAATCTATAATATATTATACTTAAGTCTTAGCTTTTTTTATTTTTATTTTAAGGTATTAAGTCTAAGTAAATTAATTTATAATATATAATATAGTAATAATTAAATAAAAAAAATAAAAAAAAAATAAAAAGTAATAATAAAATAAAGGTATTTAAATAAAAGCAATAAAAAAAGAAATAATATTTATAAATAATAAATTAAAATTTAAATTAGATTTATAAATAAGAAAAAAAAATAAGATTTTATTTTTAAGTTATAAAAAAAAAGATTTTATATATATATTATAAAGAAATAAAAAATAAGGTTTATAAAGTAATAAAATAAATAATTTATATTTATTATAAATAAAATAAATATATAAATAAATAAAGAAATATTTTATATTTAAATAAGAATATTTAATTTTATTATATAATATATATTTAATTATATTTAATTATACTTAACTATATTTAATTATATTTAACTATATTTAATTATAGTTAATTATATTTAACTGTATTAAATTATACTTATACTTAATCTAATTTATTAAGGCTAAAATATAATTATAGCTTTTATTTCTAAGGAAAAAAACTTCTTTTTAATTTTATAAGTATATAAAGATATGTATGTTTTAATATTATTAATTTAGATTATTTATATATTTAATATATTTTTAGGGAGATAAAAAAATAAGGTATTTCTTATAAAAGCAAAAAGAAGTAAATTAAGATTAACTTAAATAAAATATATTTCTCTTAATTAGTATAATAAGAATATTAAAAAGATTAATTTTATATTTAGGTTAATAATAAAAAATAGCTATATATAAATAATAACTTTATAATACTTAATTTTATTAAAAGATTTAATATTATATATAAAAATATAATACTTTATTATAAAGAGCCTAATTATTATATAAAACTTTAATATTTATATTTAAATATAAAAAAAAGAAATAAGAAATTAATAATAAATATTAAGTTTATTACTTATCCTTTAATAATTTAATATAATAATAAGTCTAAGATTAATATTATAAGAAAATACTACTAAGTATAAAGTTATATTATAAAGAACCTAAAAATAAAAAATAAAAAGTATAATATATAATATAAAAAGAAATTAATCTTCTAAGTAGAGAAATAAAGGTAAAAATAGGTTTTAAGACCTTAATTAACCTTAAAAAAAAGTAATTTAATTAATAATCTATAATTAATATAATAAATATAATTAATATTTAAAACTTTTAGTAAATAAGTTTTTATTATATTAAAAGAAAGTTTATTTTTATTATTTATAATATAATAAAAACTAAATAATAAAAATATATTTATAAGATTTTTATAATATATAAAATAATTATAATTAAGGCTAGGTTATTATACCCTTTTACTATTATTATATTACTTATTATAATATAAAAAAAAATTAAAAATATAATTATTTCTTTTTTATAATACTTTATCTTAATATAAAGTCTTATTAAAGTCTTATTTAATAGTTTTAGATAAATAATTAAAATTAAACTTACTAAGTTTAAAAAGAAATATTATAAATAAGTTTAATATTTCTTATTAAGATTAAATTATTAAATTAAAAAAAAAAAACTAAAGGGGAAGATATATAAAAGTAAATTAAAGTTTATATTTTTTTTATATATAAATATTTATAATTAATTAAAAAAGGTATTAGTAAAAGTATTAAGTTAATTATTTATTTATTAATAATATAAGTAAAGATCTTAATTTTAACTTATAGATAGCTTTATTAACCTAAGAGAAGTATAGTTATTCTTATTAATAAAAATAAAGCTTATATAAAACTATTAAGAAAACTAAGTTAGTATTTATTAAATTAATCCCTAACTTAATATCTTAATATAAAGTTAAAAAAAGTAAAATTACTTATATTAATTAAGATTAATAAGCTATATAAGATAAAAGAGATAATTTAAGAGTTTAGGATATATAAAATAAGCTAGGTTAATAATATATTAATAAATCCTAAGTATAATATTAGGTTTAATAATATAAATAATAATACTAATATAAAAAGTTTTTAAATATTTTTATTAATAGCTAAGAGAAAGCCTATAGTATTATTAAAGCTATTTTAGGCTTTTAAATATAAGGGTACAATAATAAAGACTTTAATAATAATAATTACTAGAAAGATAGCTTTTATAATAACATACTTAATAAGTAAGTAAGCCAGATAAGCAAGTAAGCTAAAAATCCTAACCTTCCTACTAGAGATCATAATAAAAACGCTATAAATTATTTAATTAATTAAAACTACTTATTATACTTTTCCCTAGACATCTTAATTACTACCTAATAGGTCCTTATATTATGCCTAGGCTTACTATAAATACTATAGCGCTAAACACTTAGTCTAACTAACCTTCCTCAACTACTACTCCTCGATAATTTAGCCACTACTTATATATCTATATCTATTTAATTAATTACTTACTTTCCCTCCTCTACTATTATAACCCCTCTTTTCTATAGTTTAGTCCTTTTTGCCCTCTAGTATTAACTTAGTATCTTATTTACCTCTTAAAGGTCTTTAATCTTAGCCCTTAATAATATAATCTTATATATATTTCCCTTTATTACCTTCATAAGAGACTTTATAGCCTTTATAATTAACTCTAGGGAGCTACTATAATACCTTTTAATTTATCTTTTAAGGTATTTAAACTAAGATCTAGCCTTAAGTATAATCTTTAGGGTCCTTAAGACCCAAGGGGTAAAGGGTTTAACCCCCTCCTCGGCAGGCATTAAAGTCTATAGCTATATATTAAGCTTTAAGACTATAGCTTCTAAGTCAAGAGGAATAAGGCTAGCTCTTTTAAAAGCCCCCTTAATATTTCTTTTTATTATAATAGACTTATATATTATATAAAAGGCTAAAAAGAACTTAGTCTTTAAAATATAGGTTATAAAGTATCTAATTAATTACTTTATTTCTTAATTATAAGCTCGCTTTAATATACTAAAGCACCTAATATTAAGGGGCTAAAATAAATAAAATAAATAAGGTAATATATAAAGCTAAATAATCTTCTTTTCCTTATAATATCTCTTAAATTTAATAAACTAATAACTTTTATATCTATTAAGGATTAAAAGATAATAAGAACTAATTAATTAATTAGTTATATACTAATTAAAGTACTTAAGCTACTTAAAGCTAATCTTATTATTAATCTAGCTATTTTAAGTTATTATAATAACCTAATTACCTAGGAGATTACTATCCTAATATTAATTAATAAGATAATATTAGCCTATACTAATAATAAATAACTAAATCGCCTAGCCTTTTATATTAATTACTTAAATAACTATAATCTATTTTTAATTTCTAGGCTATACTAATTTCAACTTTAAATGCCTTTCTAAGCCTATAATAACTATTCCACTTATAATTATACCTATAAGAAAGCTAATCTTATTAAAGTTATAGATATTATTTAATTAGATATTATACTTCGCGATTATATTCGCCATAAGCTAAAATTAATTATAAATAATAATTAGATCTTCGCACTTAGCTCTCTAATAATTATATTTATAAAAGAAACGCATCTTAAGCTCTTAGTATTACTTAATAAAGTTTAAAGCCTAATATATACTAATTAATAACGCATCGCGGTTAATAAGTAATTAATTAGCTATTTCTTTTATACTACGAAGCTAGGGGGGAAATCCTCGCGAATCTAGGTCAAAAATAAAGTAAATAAGGATCTCTTCCTCTAGATCAGATAGCCGATATGATTTCTAGATAGTATTACGCCGAGACTAGATGCCCTTTTGCCGGCGACCTAGAGTATAATAATTAACTATATATATCTCTATAGCGCGTCAGATATATAGGTTTAGGTTATTTTAAAGGGCCTAAAAGGCAAGGAGCATTCTAGCTTTATAATTAGACTATAATATGCTAGTTAGTTAAGAATTAATTAATCAAATAGAGATAATATAGGTTAAGGGATTTTTAGCTCACTTGCTTGTCTAGCTTACTTGCTTATCAAGTACGTTAATTACTCTTATAATAATAAATCTAATAATAATAACTCTTATTATAGTAACTCTTATAATAATAATTCTTATAATAGTCATTTTTATAATAATAACTCTTATAATAATAGCTCTTATAATAATAAATATAATAAAAATAACTCTTATAATAATAACTCTTATAATAATAACTTAGGTTATAATAAAACTATAGGCTTAAGTCTAAATACTTTTAATTATTCTAGCTTAGGTAATAATATCTCTAGTATTAATAACTCTAATATTAATAACTTTAGCGCTAATAACTCTATTATTAGTAGTTTTATTATTAATAATTCTATTATTTATTACTTTAGCGCTAATATCTTTAGTATTAATTATATTAAGAGCTCTAACTTAAGTACTAAAACTATATAATTCTAGAAAAAGATTTATTAATATAAGGCTTTTTATAAGTTAATTTTTAATTAATATATCTTAAGTAAATTAAAGCTTTAAATAGAGATTTTAGATATTCTTATAAGATATTAAAAATAAAATAATTAAGATATATTATTTTAATTACTTCTTATATAATATTACGCGGTATAATATATTATATATAAATAATATATTAAAGTTTAATATATTAATTATTTATTAAGTTAACTTAGTAACAAGGTTAATAAAAAAGCTAAAAAAAAATAATTAATATATAATTTAAATCCTATTACTTAGTAAATCTAAGGATTAATAATTAAATATAAAATAGTTTATCTTAAGGGAGTATTAATAAATATATAAAAAGTCTTTTTTTAATATTAAGAATTTAAATTAATAATAATAACTTAATTAATAATATTAGCTTAATAGAGTCTTAGGTTAAGAATTTAAAGCTCTCTAAGTAAGTTTTAAATAAAAATAATTATAAAAACCCTTACTTAATAAAGAAATATAAGCCTAAAATATTACCTCTTAGTTATTAACTTAAAGATATATTATTTAATATAAATAGATTAGTATAAAATAAAATAAAAATTCTTTTACTTAAATAAAATATAAGGTTAATATATATATATAATAAGTATCTTAGTTAAGTATATATCTTAAAAATCTTAATCTTTTATATAAAAATTATAATAAAAATATAATAAATTATTTAATTAATTAAAATTACTTTATTATATTTTTCCCTAAATATCTTAATTATTACTTAATAAGTCTTTATATTATAATTAGGCTAGCTATAAATATTATAATATTAAATACTTAGTTATATTAACCTCTCTTAATTATTACTCCTTAATAATTTAATTATTACTTATATATTAATATTTATTTAATTAATTACTTATTTTTATTTTTTTATTATTATAACCTCTCTTTTTTATAATAAAGTTCTTTTTACTTTTTAATATTAACTAAGTATCTTATTTACCTCTTAAAGGTCTTTATTTTTAATAATTAATAAGGTAATATACTTAATAAGTAAACTAATTAGATAAGTAAACTAATTAAAAATCCCTTAACTTATAATATTCCTATCTAATTAATTAATTCTTAATTACTTAATATATTATAATCTAATAAAGNTAAACTAATTAAAAATCCCTTAACTTATAATATTCCTATCTAATTAATTAATTCTTAATTACTTAATATATTATAATCTAATAAAGAGGCTAGGGTTTTTTTTACCCTTTAGGCCTATTAAAATAACTAAAAATTAAGCCTCTAACGCGCTATAAAGATCTACTAGGTTACTTATAATACCTTTTATACCTAATATAATAGTATCTAAGCCCGAGCTAATATTATCCCTAAATTATATAAGCTATTTAAGCTAGAGGAAGAGATCCTTATTTATTTTATTTTTAATTTAGATTTATAAGGATTTCCCTCTTAGCTTTATAGTATAAAAGAAATAACTAATTAATTACTTATTAACCGCGATATATTACTAATTAGCATATATTAGGCTTATAACTTTATTAAGTAATACCTAGACCTAAAGATATATTTCTTTTATAAATATAATTATTAAAAAGCTAAGTATAAAGATCTAATTATTATTTATAATTAATTTTAGCTTATAGTAAATATAATTATAAAATATAATATCTAATTAAATAATATTTATAACTTTAATAAGACTAGNTTTATAATTAATTTTAGCTTATAGTAAATATAATTATAAAATATAATATCTAATTAAATAATATTTATAACTTTAATAAGACTAGCTTTCTTATAGGTATAATTATAAGCAAAATAGTTATTATAGGTATAAAAAGGCATTTAAAGTTAAAATTAATTTAGCCTAGAAACTAAAAATAAATTATAGTTATTTAAGTAATTAATATAAAAGGCTAGGTAATCTAGTTATTTATTATTAATATAGGCTAATATTACCTTATTAATTAATATTAAGAAAATAATCTCTTAAATAATTAAGCTATTATAATAATCTAAAATAGCTAGACTAATAATAAGATTAGTCTTAAATAGCTTAAGTATTTTAATTAATATATAATTAATTAATTAATTAATTCTTATTATCTCTTAATCCTTAATAGCTATAAAAGTTATTATTTTATTAAATTTAAGAGATATTATAAGAAAAAAAAAATTATCTAGCTTTATATATTACCTTATTTCTCTTATTTACTTTAGTTACTTAATATTAAGTACTTTAGGCCACTTAAGAAGGCTTATAGTTAAGAAATAAAGCAATTAATTAAATACTTTATAACCTATATTTTAAAGACTAAGTTCTTTCTAGCCTTCTATATTATATATAAGGCTATTATAATAAAAAGAAATATTAAGGGGGCATTTAAGAGAGCTAGGCTTATTTCTCTAGACCTAGAAAATATAAACTTAAAGCTTAATATATAGCTATAGACGCTAATACTAGTTAAGGAAGTAACTAAATTATTAACCCCTTGGGCTTTAAGGACCCTAAAGACTATACTTAAGGCTAGATCTTAGTCTAAATACCTTAAAAGATAAATTATAAGGTATAAAAGTAGCTCCCTAGAGTTAATTCTAGGCGCTTTAAAGTTTCTTACTATGGGAATAAAGGTAATAATATATAAGAATACTTTATTAAGATCTAAGAATAAAGACCTTTAAGAGGCTAATAAGATATTAAGCTAGCGCTAGAGGGCAAAAAGAACTAGACTATAGAAAAGAGGAATAATAATAATAAAGGAAGGTAGGTAAGTAATTAATTAAATAGATATAGATATATAGGTAGTGGCTAAATTATTAAGGAATAGTAATTAAGGGAGGTTAATTAGACTAGGTATTTAGCGCTATAATATATATAATAAGCCTAGGTATAATATAAAGACTTATTAAGTAGTAATTAAGATATCTAAGAAAGAATATAATAAGTAGCTTTAATTAATTAAATAATTTATAGTATTTTTATTATAATTTCTAATAGAAAGGTTAGGATTTTTAATTAGTTTACTTATTTAATTAGTTTACTTATTAAGTATATTAACTTAATATATAATTATTTTTATTTTTTTCTTAAGAGACTTTAAGGCTTTAAGAATTAACTTTAAGGAGCTATTTTAATACCTTTTAATTTATTTTTTAAGGTACTTAAACTAAGATCTAGCCTTAAGTATAATCCTTAGGGTCCTTAAGACCTAAGAGGTTAAGGGCCTAGCTTCCTCCTTAGTAAGTATTAGAGTCTATAATTATATATTAAGCTTTAAGATTATACTTTCTAGGTTAAGGGGAATAAAGCTAGCTCTTTTAAAAGCCCCCTTAATATTTCTTTTTATTATAATAGCTTTATATATAATATAAAAGGCTAAAAAGAACTTAGTATTTAAAATATAAGTTATAAAGTATTTAATTAATTATTTTATTTCTTAATTATAAGCTTATTTTAATATATTAAGGGATTTAATATTAAGGGGTTAAATAAATAAAAAGAATAAAGTAATATATAAAGCTAAATAATTTTTTTTTATAATATTTTTTAAATTTAATAAATTAATAACTTTTATAATTATTAAAGATTAAGAGATAATAAGAATTAATTAATTAATTAATTATATATTTATTAAAGTATTTAAGCTACTTAAGATTAATCTTATCTAGTTATTTTAAGTTATTATAATAGCTTAATTACCTAAGAGGTTATTTTCTTAGTATTAATTAGTAAGGTAATATTAGCTTATATTAATAATAAATAGCAAGATTATCTAGCTTTTTATATTAATTACTTAAATAATTATAATTTATTTTTAGTTTTTAAGCTAAATTAATTTTAGCTTTAAATACCTTTTTAAGCNTATATTAATAATAAATAGCAAGATTATCTAGCTTTTTATATTAATTACTTAAATAATTATAATTTATTTTTAGTTTTTAAGCTAAATTAATTTTAGCTTTAAATACCTTTTTAAGCCTATAATAACTATTCTATTTATAATTATACCTATAAAGAAGCTAGTTTTATTAAAGTTATAAATATTATTTAATTAAATATTATACTTTATAATTATATTTATTATAAGCTAAAATTAATTATAAATAATAATTAAATCTTTATATTTTGCTCTCTAGTAATTATACTTTTAAAAAAAATATATCTTAAGCTCTTAGTATTACTTAATAAAGTTTAAAGCCTAATATATATTAATAAATAATATATTACAATTAATAAGTAATTAATTAGCTATTTCCTTTATATTATAAAGCTATAGGGGAAATCCTTATAAATTTAAATTAAAAATAAAGTAAATAAGGATTTATTTCTCTAGATTAGATAGCTAATATGATTTCTAGATAGTATTATATCGAGATTAGATGCCTTTCTGCCAGCGGCTAAGGGTCTTCTAAGAGACTATATATATGCTTACAGCGCGGCGAAGATTTAACCTTAGGTTATTTTAAAAGGCCTAAAGAGTAAGAAGTATTCTAGCCTTATAATTAGACTATGGTATACTAGGCGGTTAAGAATTAATTAATTAAATTATAATAATAGGAGTTAAGGGATTTTTAAGACATATACTTAACTAAGATACTTGCTATATATATATATTAAGCTTAAACTTAAGGAAAAAATAATATACTTAAGAACTTAAACCTTATATTTTTTTTTCTTAATAATAATTAATTTAAAGAAAATATTAAGTATTTTTTAATAAGTATAACTTAAGATATTATTAAGAAATTAAAAAAAAAAAAGAGTATTTATTTTAGCTTATAATATAGAAATAAGAATATAATTATTAAGCTAATAAAAGAACTAAGGCTTTAAGGGTTAATAAGACAAGTTATTTCTTTAAATATTTTTATTAAAATATATATTAATAATAAATTAATTAATAATATATTTTTTATATAGTTTTAAAAAGATTTATAAAAATACTTTTTAAAATAAAAATTAAAATAAAAATAAATAAAAGAGAAATAATAAAATATAAATTAAATATAATTAATATTTTACTACTATGCCTAATCTAGGTTAGCTAGTATCTCTTAGTAGCTAGTTTACTAAGCAATACTAACCCTAATTAGGTATAGCTAGTAGCCTTAGTAGTTATAATTTATAAGTAAAACTAATCCTAATCAGGGTTAGCCAGTGGCCAGTCCATGTCCGCTTTGTATACAACCGTTAGGTAAGGATGCTAAATAATATTATTAATTCACGCTGCAACATATCAAAATGGGACAACTTCTATTCATATAGACTATCCTGCTTTACCAACCTCCAAACACCTGTCAATTATTCCCTTCAAGACAATCATCAACAACTATGGAAGGAGACATTCCCCAAAAGGACGAACTCCAAGCTCGGGCTACGGAGGGGGTCATCCTATCACTCAATCCAAAGCATCCACCATCGCAGCTAACGAGTCCAACATATGACGGGTCGTAGTCCCATCAAAGGTGGCGCTGCAGCGACTGCTCAAAGCATTCATGACCGCAGCAAAACTTTTTCGAGAAGGCGGGCGATATTGCTCGTAAGCCTGTCGACGAGATTACAAAGGATGCAGCCAAGGTGCAGAGTGCAGAGGTACGACCCAGACATCCGAAGTAGTCAACTGCAGCTANCAGCAAAACTTTTTCGAGAAGGCGGGCGATATTGCTCGTAAGCCTGTCGACGAGATTACAAAGGATGCAGCCAAGGTGCAGAGTGCAGAGGTACGACCCAGACATCCGAAGTAGTCAACTGCAGCTAGCGATAGACAGGCTCGCCTTTCAGGAGGACCTGTAGGAAGAGGGTCGTTTTCGTCAGATGTTCAGCCGGTGGCTGATCAGAATGCGCGAGCAAGTGGACAGTAGAAGGAGAAGAGCTCCATGACAAGGCATCATCAATCACCAGTGAAAAGACATTTTAGATTCGCTCTCTGATACAATCTGAATATTCTCCCTGACAACCATCATCAGTCACCTCCCTGCTCGTCTTCTACCAACGGCCATATGTGGTCTAGACCTTGGCCTTGTACAGGTC
>WESZ01000162.1:0-72513 GCA_011033785.1 Fusarium cf. falciforme | reverse complement strand
TGCAAGGGTCCACAAAATTACTAAGTATTTTAACATGGTTGAGGCTTCCCAAAAGGGTTTTGTCACCCATGTGGTAATATGCGACCGTAGAAGCGCTCCGAATGTTTATCCGTTGCACTCCCCTTCGCCAAACGCCAAACGGCGTTTTGGCCAGCCGCCTCCAGACTTTCCACTTTTCTCCCTAAACCTCTATCTACAACGGCCTGCCAACCTTTGTAGATCGCGGTTCTAAATACTAATGTACACGTGCTTCCAGGCTCTTGTGGGGCGAGTCATATGCCCCGTGTATGGGTCCTCCTACCTTCAGTCTCCCCCAGCGCTCAGCTTCATCTGGTTACGGACTGATCCTGAATTGCCCTAGGACCTTAGTTTGTTCCATGAACTTGACGACCTTTGCTGCTACTTTACGCTCGCTCAGTAGTTATCGGAGGTTTTAGCGTCCTGGAAATTGGCCTAGCTCCTGGTTTCGAAGTGTGGTGTGCTTCCTGCATTGAAGCAGGATGTGGGCTACCGGTACTGTTTGTTGTCTTTCGCTGTAGTTGCATCCTGGGTCGATGACCCCCGGTACCCCCCGTTTGAAGAAGAAGTCGTTCATCCCAATCTTTCCCGTCCGAAGTTGGATGTAAATGGCGCTCTGCCTCTTGCTGAAGTGCTTGTGTGGCTGCAGTACTTTCGGTGTTGGCTCTGGCGTATGCCTGAAGGTTGCCCGGCCTCTGGTTTCCTGTTGCCACTGTGTTTGCCNTGGCTGCAGTACTTTCGGTGTTGGCTCTGGCGTATGCCTGAAGGTTGCCCGGCCTCTGGTTTCCTGTTGCCACTGTGTTTGCCATCTTTTATTGATAACTCTGCGCGACCACAGCGTCAACGTGGATTTCAAGGAATGCAGAACGGGGGATTGCTGTGCCTTTGGTCCCGTCGGACCTCTTTGTCGCCATCCTGTAGCTTCTTTGGCCGCTCGGTCAGCTGCTTCGTTGCCGTATATCTCCTTGTGGGCCGAGATCCATCTGATCTCGACGGTCAAACCTTGTGTTCGTAGTTCCTGTATTCGCTGTGTAATGTCTTGGAGAAGGTATGACCTGGATTTGCCTCTGGGCCTCGCCACCGACCTGATAGCTGCTTGGTTGTCTGTGTATATCAAAACTTTCTTTCTGGTGTTGCCTCCGGCTCTATCCTCTATCGCCGCATCACATTGTCCACTGCATTATGTGTCGGCGCTGTAACCAGAACGCGAGCTCCTTCATCAGCTGCCTGTAACGCACATATCATCTCGACGATCGTCTCGGTTTTCCCAGTTCCAGGGGGGCCCCGGAGACAAAGCAAGGAGTTATTCAAGGCTAACTTGATGGCCTTGTTCTAGCTCTCATTCAGCCTAGGAATACCGTTCCATGCACGCTCTGATGTTGGCAACATCAAGGAAGGTGATGGAATTCCAAATATTGTACCTGCTGCCCCGCAACAGTCTTCCTGCAAAGTGTTGAGGTCTTTGACCGCATCAATCATAGATTTAGCAGTGACGAAAGGGCCGCAGTCTTCCAAAACCCATGAACAGTCTGCAAAGTAGGGTGGAAGGGGATGGAGGCACTTGCAGCGCGCACGTCCAGTTTCCGAGAATACCACTAAGGCATCTATCGAATAATTGGTGCCCACCAGCACATTTGATGGGAGGGAAGCGGTAGTCAGACGAACATGCGATGAGGTTTTCGGTGTTCCTGTAGTATCGATCCTAAATTCAACTTCGACGACATTGACCTCTTTGGCCTTGGGGTACGATTTCAAATCCAGAAGGCCTTGCTGTCGCTTGGCCACGTTCTCGGCTTCTTCAATGTGTTCCAAAACAATTGCAATCAAGTTTCGCAGTAGATGGCGGACCACTTGTGAATCCGCGGTCATGAATCGATGCGCGTTGGGTTGTAGGCAATCCAGAAGCAAATCCAGTGCCAGATCGGTGGATCGTATCGTCAACGCCACAAGCTCTATAAGATCTGTGACATCACTTAGAGATAGGCTTCCAGGTGAAATGTTTGAAAGAATCGTTTTCAAAGGCTCCAGAATGAGATGACCCATGATATTTGCCGAGAGGACATATGCTCGTAGGATTGGTAAGAGTGAAGCCTCCAGCAACAAGGCTAGATCCTGATTCACGCTTATACCAAGAGACGCAAAGAATCGGATAAAGGTTATAGCCATGGTTGGCTCGATGGCCAAAACTTCAATCATTGTCTGCAATAGCGTCTTCGCCCCGACAGCAGTCTTCTCGATATTACCAAGAATATGGTCGAAGCATTGTAGTAGAAATCCCTTGTCGTTGGTCCATCGAACCAATGTAAATACTAGTTTATACTGATCGACCGACTGCAGGCGAGTAAGCAATGTGAGGTCATTGTGTGCGACGATCTCGACAAGCTAGAACGGGTCGGAAGATGATACCACATCATGACGATTTGGGATGGGGTACTGCTTCGATTCTTGCGGGAATAAAGGTAACTTCTCTGTGGTTTCCACGTATTCGAGCCAGAGGTCGAGGTTGCGCATGGAGGGAGGCACCGTCTCGATTGCTGATGACATAGATTTCCTTCCTCATGTCAGTCATAACCACCACATGCAAACCTGTCAGAAAAAAAACTTACGGCGGCAGTGACTGGAGCTCGATTTACTCTCCCAATATGTGTCTGAAGCCGCCTGCTAAATTTGTCCAGGGCCACACTCGCGCACACTTCAGCTTGTTTTCCCTGATCGACAACGTCTTGTCGTTTCCGTCTTCTGTCTCCTTGGTTCTGTATGTTGCGGTATTCTTCATCGTTGTTGCCTGGTCGAGCAATATAGACCCACGAATTTGATCGCTTGTTCTCAAATAGCTGAAAAACATTGCCATCGCAGTATAGCTGGTACTGCATCTTGGTCGGGAGAGAAGGATGAAGTGGTCAAGCGGATCGTTCTCAATGGCGCGGTTCGTGTTGCTGCGTTCAAACTTGAGGACCATCGAGTGCTTGCACTCTTTGAGGTCGGTATGAAGACTGATGGCTTTGATCAAGCTGGCCTGCCTCAACATGGAGGGTGACGGGAGATTGGGTACGCGAAAGTCCCAAGCATTGTCGTCTATCCGCAAGGTTGGAAGTAATGTATGCTGGGAGGTCTTTGTCTTGCTTTGAATCGGCATCTTGGTTACTTCACGTTAGGTTGAGATTGGGCAGAGGAAAATGCAAATTTCTTTGCTCGAAGGGTACAGGTGTTGGAGAAGTGGTATGCATGATGGTGTTTCACAGGCAGCCACCCCAAGGAAGATGACATCACGATGATACCAGAATTGTCAGAACAGCAGGCCTAGTATCTTGGCCTGGTCTCTTCAGATATAAATACAAAGAAGGACAGACACAATCATCATCAATACACTCAATATCATCCCAATATCATCTTTCATCATCAGTTACTTAGTGAGGGCGCGTTGTCTGACAACAGGCAGGCAGCCTGATGACATTATCCAATGATGTTAAAGTTTACCACCTGGCAGCAGCTGCAACCAACGGTAAGAATGGCTGAGTCACTCGCAGCGAGAGATACTCATTGGATACCAATGTCACACACATGCCGTGACCATCTTTAAGTACACCCACATGCGCCTCACCTCTAGTTTTGCACATTGTGCTCACAACTCCTCAGCTCTTTCGGGCGTTGGAAGAGGGCTGCTCCCCTAGTGATTCTTTAATAGACAGCCATCATGGCTCCAGATACCAATATTCCAAACATATACATCATCGGACCACAGTCTACGGGCAAAACAACACTAGTCAGCAAGCTACGAAGCGAGTTAGAGAACTGGCTCGCAGATACGTCGATCATTAAACCGCAGATCGTCTCTGAGGTGGCAAGAACCGTGCTCACCAAGCACAAATTCACGGCCGAAGACGTCAAGTCGTCACCTAGCCGATGCCTCGCTCTACAGCAGCTCATCTTAGAGGCCCAGGCATTAGCTGAGAAGGAGGCTCTACAAAGGTCTAGCTGGTTCATTTCCGACCGCTCTGGTGTTGATCCGTTAGTCTACGCAAGAAAATACGTTTCTGCCGACGCAGCGCTGGAGATGCAGCGGCAGTCTGCTTGGATCGAAGTGAAGGCTAGGATGTCAGCCTCATAGATTGTGGTCTGTGAAGCGGGCACGCCTTGGCTGACGGATGATGGGGTGCGGTTGATGCCTGAAAA
Organism: Fusarium cf. falciforme; assembly: GCA_011033785.1. Classification (NCBI taxonomy): domain Eukaryota; kingdom Fungi; phylum Ascomycota; class Sordariomycetes; order Hypocreales; family Nectriaceae; genus Fusarium; species Fusarium cf. falciforme. The sequence continues at coordinate 68,322 of WESZ01000162.1, read as the reverse complement.
CGAGGAGGCATAGATGCAGCTATTTCACGAATTTTGCAGATTGCTGGATGAGTTCGGCCTTCAGTACTTTGTGGTGCCTCGAACCATGTTGGGTCTCTCGGAAAGGGCGCAGTTTGTGCGTGCAAGATGGGTAGAAAGAGGGGACTCTACGAAGCACGATTAAGTCGAATCGTTTACGGGTGGGAATTAAACTGGGGGATTCCTTGCTACAATAGACGCCGTCTATCAACTCAAGCTCCATCGATGCGCTTGGAGTGGCTATATCCCTCGAGTTGTGTTGAACCTCCCACCAGGTCACGGTAGGGGGTTTCAGCCAATTAAAATGCGTCATGTCAAAGATACCTGTTGCCCCCCCCTAATGAGTTACAAATCGCTACATCACACTGCTCACATCCCCAAATTGACTGCCGGCGCCAAAGGCCTCCTTGTACTTTTTGACCTTGGCTGCCCTAATTGAAGCCCCTTACAAGCAAGGCAGTCCGACTTTTTACCTCTTNAGGCCTCCTTGTACTTTTTGACCTTGGCTGCCCTAATTGAAGCCCCTTACAAGCAAGGCAGTCCGACTTTTTACCTCTTCGGACGTGTTGATGTTGTGTCACGGGCGTAAATTCGTCCCCGGCTCGGAATGCCTGCTTTGATCGGCTCTGTGGATGGAAGGCCTTGAAGACCGCGTTGTAGAGGCATTCCCTCCACTTGTTCTGACTCGTATAACGGCTCCAAGCCGACTGTCCGTGTAACTGCAAGAGGAAGCTATTTACAAGGACCACATTTAATAAGAAGGTCCAAGCAATAGCCTGCCAAGCGCCCCGGCGGATAGGATGATCATAGCCTAGATATGACCTCCTTTGGTCTCTTCGGTCAACATGATTCATTTCGTTGTTGTAGGAAGCGGCGATAGTAGGGATCGATATCACTCGTATCGAGCTATTTTCTTCGTGCTCGGTCGACTTGTGATAATGTGGTATCGCTGATGGATTGTCATGGCCTGGGCGTCAAAAGCCTTGTAACCTAGAAAGCGATTAGTGAATGACCCTTTCTCCTCGCTGCGCACACTGGGCCCTCGAATTAATTACTGTCAACAAGCGCAGGGAGGGATGAAAAGGGGAAAGAGAGAAGAAGGCACCCCAGCACCTGGTCCATGACCTGTCCAGCGTCTAGGCTGTGTGACTCGGAACTTCTCCCCGGTAACCGGGACCCACAACTCTCTTCGTAAGCGCTTGAACAAACCCACCCACACCACAGCTTTCAGAAGGTAGGTGTGGGGGTAACCTTCTGAATTCTCGTCAGTCGTTGCTTCGAGCACACCTGAGGGTCCCCCTTTTTCAGGGATTTGTGCTGTGATAGTCATGCCTCGTTATGAAGTGGGAACTGATGTCATCCAGGGTTAGATAATGTTTCAGGTAGTTCTGGGTTAGGTCTCTCGTATCCGTTGGTTCTAGCAGTCTTTGAAGCTAGATACGGCAGTGTATGGCTGACCNCTGTGATAGTCATGCCTCGTTATGAAGTGGGAACTGATGTCATCCAGGGTTAGATAATGTTTCAGGTAGTTCTGGGTTAGGTCTCTCGTATCCGTTGGTTCTAGCAGTCTTTGAAGCTAGATACGGCAGTGTATGGCTGACCTGACGCACAAATTGGTGACGCCGCTAGCGTACCGTTGTGTCGGGATTGGTGTGGTAGCCGCTGTCCAGTAACATCAGCAGCTTATATGGGCCTCGGCCAAGTTTTGCAAAGGTTCCGCATTTTAAACCACTCCGTGATAATCGGCAGATTGCATCGGGCCTACTATCCCGATCTGTGGCTAGCTGTATGCGGGTTCCTTCCTGATCCGCCAATGCTCCGGATCACGTTCCCCTCCACCCCCAGAATCATCAAGCCAAGCCAACAATGGCTCGTCGGGCTGCCTCACTTGCCAAGCCAAGAGTGTCGGGAGTGGGCAGAGCGCAATTCTGGTGCCGAAGAACCTTCACCCGGCTTAGCAAGGTTCAGGGCACCAACTACCGAGTAAAGTGAACGGAAAAATTCTAGTCTCTCGTACAAGGAGGCGAGTGCGCCATGGTCAAAGATGAAGCAAGCAGGCACCGACGTGATAAGAGCGGGGGCATGGTTTCCTTTCGTCCGACTTGACGATTACGTGCGATGATGTTGCCATTGCTATGTTCTGTTGGTTCCCCCCTGCTCGTCGGTTGGCGAAGACATCGTTGATGATTGGCGGGTCTGCGTGTGATTTCTCATACGACAGGCAGCCAGGAACAGCATTCCCTGTTGATCGGCTAAAGAGTGCGAAATTGACTTTCGCGCCCACTGAACGGAGTCACCGTGAGATTTTGAAAAGACTTAATCAATAGCTTTTGGTTGAGTTGATAAGCAAAGAGCCCCAACAGCCAGGCTCAAAAGACTTCCGTCCCAGGCTAAAATCTTCTTCTGTTCAATTTACCTCACCCAGTTTCATGATGTGTTACTTCGACCAGGTTGTCTGGGCATGCGGCAATTGGAAGTGGGGCAGGTTTCGTCAACAATGNCCAGTTTCATGATGTGTTACTTCGACCAGGTTGTCTGGGCATGCGGCAATTGGAAGTGGGGCAGGTTTCGTCAACAATGCAACAAAGAGCACCGAATTGGAGAGACCTGCGGATTGAAGCTCGTGTATGAGCGGCAGGACGAAGCAAAAAAATGCAAAGTATGCGATCAAGTGACAAAGAAGGAAAATCGGATTAAAAGGACGACCGAAAGAATTGCTCGGCTTCGTGAAGGGAAGCATTTGGCCAGCCTTGAAAGATGTGAGGAAGAGGTGGCTGCCCTGAAGGATGCAATTTTGAGACTGCGCGAGCAACACAGCACAGACATGTGTGGAGGAGCCACCTTCCGCCTCGAGTCCGGAAGTCCATTCGAGCCCCATGCCAGCATTGGCGGTCCATTCTCTTGCCCACCTATTCCCGTCAGCCTTACTGAAAGGCAAGATGACCTACCATCAACTATGCTCTTTGAAATCTACGCAACCATGCGTCAGACGCGGCCTAAAGATAACAACAACAACAACAACAACAAACATCTATCACGTCTCTCAAGGAACTCAGCTGGAGTCCAAAAGCACGGGAAATTTTTGGCTTAAACTTCCTTGTCGGTCAATGGTTAGCTCAACGCACGGTGCAGCCGTTGGTAATGGCTATTTTTCCAAGTCCATGGAGAGGAGGAGAGCGAAGAACTGTAACGGTCCCAGGGACAAGGCTGGAGAGGCCGATAGCATGTCTTGTTTAGCGAATACAGCACTGTCATAGTTTCGATTAGTGGCAAGAAATGTACCTTACCAAGGATGCGAACCACTCCACGCATATCAACATGTTGAAATGGATTGACGTCAACCGTCATCCCGACTCAACCAACATGAGGTTTGCTGGTCCAATTTCCAATTAATTCTACTTCTCGGCAGATTTAATCAAATCATTTAGTATATTTGGATCAGCAAGCCTGACGTTGGGTGAGTTGATTGACGGTTGACGTCAATCTATTTCAACATATTGAGTTGAGTTGAATGGTTCGCATCCTTGTACCTTACATCGCTCACGATCCATATGGCCTTTGGATTGCTGCTAAGTTGTGCTTCAACAAGTACCAAGTTAGTGGTTGATTAGATTGAGGTGGTAGGATGATGGCTTAGCTAAAATCGCGGGCAACGATAGTCAATCATTAACCAACTTTTGTCCAACAGCCAAACCGTTGCATAGGAGGACAATCCATTCGTCCCTGCATTGCCGGTGGCAGCGAACGCATTGCGACCTTCAGGTGAAGCGCCAAGCCTTCTGCCCGTCTGCAGGGGCCACACTGACATTTATCAACAAAGGAACGGAGATGACAGCTCTTACTATGGTAATCCGCTTCTTTGGGTGAAGACAGAGCCTGGGGCTATGACTCCGACTCTAACGTCAACTCGCTGATGTATTTGGATGACGACGAGGCCAAGGCCATCTAAGACTCCAAGCGATCGGTTTCGTGCCCGAATTGTCTAGATGAGCCGTGAACATCATACGCAGACATAGCTCGGACGCGACCAACGATCCAACCGAGCAACGTCAGGACGCTATCATCGATGCGCACAACACCATCCTCGTTCACCGACGGCTTGTACTGTACCATCCATATCTATACAGGGAGAGATGAGGACAGTGGCAAGGCACAGGTTGAGGGAGTCCAACAGGCAATTGAAGAGGCGATGAGAATCAGGGAAGGCCGATTGACCGGAAGGTGCTCAATAGTAGTCAAAGACGCCAGAAACACAGACCCCGTGCAGAGCAGCATCGATTCGATGAGAGGTTCTACTGCGCTCATTGACGGCTGCTTGTGCTAGGTAATGGGAATCCGTGATTCTAAGAATATAACAACCATGTCGCCAGACAGCAGCCCAAGCGGTCCCATGACGGCATAGCCTACCTCGAATTCACTGCGACTTCCCCCTACCACCTAGTCATCGCGACTCTAGGAGCAAAGTCGTGAAAAAAAACAGAGTAATAGAAAAGACGTTAATGAAATCAGGGAGCAGAGTCCACAAGAGTTCCGCAGAGAAAATAGTCAAAAGTAGTATGCATCAAAAGGTAAGATTGTAACCATATCGTATAACTATAGATTTCTGTAACCCGAGAATCCCCTTATATATATATACTTTTTTCTCGGAATGCTAAGGCAGAATAGGATCGGAGCTATAAGAGGGACAGGTTGCTTTAGGCATAATACCCAAGCCTCGTCAACGCGAAATAATGCCCAAGATTGTAAATTCCACTGACACTATGGAACAAGGTCCCTCTCGGTTTATCTAGCATAGTTTCTCTAAGCAGTCTAATTAACTATCTACCCCAATCATACTTTAAATGGCTAGTTTGCTTCTGGTAACGTTAAACGCTTAAACTATAAAGCTGATGACGAACCTCGGAAGGAGAGTTAGTTCTTGGTAGTTAGAGCTATACCTAGATTGCTAAAGTAGCATATCTTGGGAGTTCTAATAACTTCTAGGCTGCAATATTGTCAGGAATGCTGCGCCACAATCTGCTCATACACAGCCTTGTGCTGCGCCATGTGACTTTGAAGCTGAAAAATCCCACAGCCAAAAGTCGGCTTTGGTCCCAACTATCATCATTCATCAGCGTCGACGGCTTCCAGATTCTCATAAGACGATGTCGGACAATCATGGCAACTTCTACACTCCAGAGAACAATGAATTCTATTCTCGGTTTACCTACTCAGATCTAGACCCAGAAAGGAAAAGCATTCGCCTTCTTCGCATCAAACCGCCGACCTCACCCGAGAATGTCAAGACGGAAATGATCCAATGCGATCTTCTCGACAACATATCTCTGGCCACTATCCGGGGCAATTATACAACGATATCATATTGCGTAGGAGACCCAAAGGACATTGAAAAAGTCATTATCAATGGCCTGTCATTCAACGCCTTTGCAAATTTGGGCCACGCACTTCGCCAAGTTCGTCACTTTTGGAAAGACAAGTTTGATAAACACGAACTTCTCCTCTGGGCGGATCAGATCTGCATCAATCAAATCAACCGCTCGGAACGGCGTCATCAGGTCCAACTCATGGGACACATATATTCCGCTTCGAAACGTGTGCTCGTATCCCTGTCGACTAATCATGATCTTGCTGGTGGTTTGAAATGGCTGTCGGATACACTAGACGACATGAGGCGTCCAGGGCGGCTTTCATTTTCGCTGGGCTTCGAGCATGACGGCTATCATGACTATTTATCGGATAACATTTATCAGAAGAGATTCCATCTCGGCTGGAATACTTTCATCCGTACAGTTCTAACAAGTTCTTGGTGGGCCCGAGCCTGGGTTCGTCAGGAGTTCATCTGTTCTCCCGATGCTCACTTCATGGCGGCATTTGAGTCCATTCATTGGAAAACTGTGGAAGAATTCATCGGTATCTACTATAAGGGCCTCTTTACCCTCAACAAGCCTGTTCAACGCTGCCCCTATCAATTCAGCAAGGAGACGGGATCCTCCGACTTGTGCCAAATTTGCCCGCTCCACAATGGTTCGGGCGCTCTTCCTCTTCAGGAAGCGGTTTGGCCTGTTAATAGGCTGCTGAAAGCAAAGACCAGCATTGAGGAACAGCCCAAGTCGTCTCGAGATCTACTCTGCAACCTCCGCGACGCTCATTTCTGCAAGGCGTCTGATCCCCGAGACTTGGTGTACGCTTTCCTTGGATTCAGTGAGCATAGCTACGGCGTCTACCCTAATTATGCAAAAGACATATCCCTCCAAGACGTCTTCATCCAGCTAGCTTGCAACGTCATATGCCATGATCAAAATTTGGATATACTTGAGAGCGCATACCTGAGGCGTGGGCCGATGGTGGAGGTCGACCCCGACTTACCATCCTGGGCGCCAGACTGGCGAAATAATGAATATCGGGGAAGGGACCATCTTGCGAAAGACAGAAGATCCCGTATCACGGCTTTCGTCTCCTTTCGCCCAGATGAAAAGGGCCGGAAAAACCGGATCCTACAAACACGAGGCGTAGTGCACACAGTGCTGCGCCAGAATGTCAACTTGGGGAAATTTCTATCGGCTTCGGGCGAAATGATCTCCGTGGACGGCAATGTGGAGGAAGAGGATGAAGTCTGGGTGCTTGATGGAGCGAACTGGTTCTATATCCTTCGTCGTCATGGGCAGTGCCATGAGGTCGTCGGTGAGCTCTTGGATCCACCCGAGGTATCATTAGGGCTTCGCCACTCGCTTGATGAGATAAATGCTCGGATTATAAGCGAAGATGCCAGTGTTCAAAGTGTCAGTATACGTTGAACATTCCTGGTAGTATATAGCATATCTCTCTAACAAGAAAACATCGTAACAAGTTTATCTATCGGCATTCCTCTCAGTTGGGGCGCCCTCACGAGATATAAACGCCTCAGCGTTACCTCAGCCGGCTATTATCCCCCCGACCGTGTTAAGCCTTCCTCACGGTCACTCGATAGGGATCCGCATCATAGTTCCAATAATATCTATCATGAGCTAAGGGGTCCGGGTTGACCTTTGCGTTACGAAAGAGCTAGAAAAGACACTTTGACGCACCAAACCTCCACTGCAACGATTCACGGAGTAAAAAGTTCAGCATATCATAGAAAAAGGTTTGCTGAGTTATCTTTCATCCAGAAAATAAGTTTTATCTATTCGAGGAGATCTTTATCGGCTATGTGTATGTATGTATGTATGTATGTATGTATGTATGTATGTATATTTTTCGTCCGGTGGCCAATGGGCACGAAAAAGCCCCCTACTGGGGTACAGGACGTGCTGAGCTAGGGGATCTATCTATGACTTTTCTACAGAAACCAACAACAGACCACACTATCCAGCATATCATCGGCACAGACGACGCATCGTATAGAGCCTGTTAACTGTCAGCGGGACGACCAGGCGCGGCTTGGAATCAGTGGCCGCAAGACAAGCCTGTGACCAGGGCGGCTATGTTAGGGCCATGGGCGTGCGTGGTCACGGCCAGATGGAGGGCGTTACTGCATCCCCCATCGAGCCGAGCCTAGGTAGGAAGAAGAGGTGATAAAGGAAAAGAAAGGAAGAGAAGACAAGAGGGGGAGGGGACGCAGGTGCGTCTCAAGTCCGTCTTGTCTAGTAGCGAGGGCAGATCTTATCAAAGAAGACGCCTGATTTGGACAGCTTGACGAACTTGGTGAAGTCTTTTCATATTGCGAGGTTTATTACTGCATTCGGTGAGGGTACCAGTCTCATTCGATAACGCGGCAGCACCTTTCTGCAATAGCAGATATGATCCGGTGATTTGCGTCGGTTGCACGAGCAGACCAGCCGTGCTTCACTGTGGTTGAATCTCTCATGATATGCGGCGAAGTCCCCATGAAGGGATCTCGCTGAGTAGATGGTGCAAGATTGCGCGCGGAAGCGAAAGCTCCGGCGGGCAGGCTATGATCGCCTTAAGATTGAATCTCTTATACTACTCTGGGGAGGTGATAGACCACCATGTCTCGAATGCTTCTTTGGTTTCTGTCTCGCGATTCTTCTCAGGTACGCTAGCGTTGGTCGAGCGCCTTCGGGCTCGGGCAGTGAGGATGCCGCTTTTGCCAGTTTATCGGCTCGGTCGTTGCCGAGAATGTTGGTGTGGCCTGGAACCCAACGCACCTTGGTAGCGCCATGGGATGCTGCTTGGGAGGAGTCTAACGGTGTGCCCCACAGGCACGTGGCGGCAGCGAGATTGTCTAAGCAGATTATGATCTCTTGTATTGGTGATTCTTGGAGATTCAAAGCTGCCTTCAAGCCCTCTAATGCTCCTGTGGCCTCGGCATCAAAGACCTCTGCCGGCCTGATCCGTCAAGGATCGAAAGTCTGTTCTGGTGGACGGTGAAGCCGTAGCTGGCTACTCCCTCTTTTTTTGACCGTAAAGTCTAAATGTCGTAAGTACAGGGTAGCTGGCCAAAGAGCATCCCTGCTGTTTGCCTTTCGGACCAATGAAAGCCAGCATAAGTGACTCTAACCCTGCCTCGGTCGACATTTACGGTGTTCTGAGTTGCCATAAATTAGACTTAAACTATCATGAATTATTTTTGCATTGTATTTGCTCCTATAGATCGTCGGGTATTTAGTGATGTCCACGTTGAGCGTGCGTAGCCAGGATATAAGCGATGCTGCCTTCATGCTCACGATCTCGCTGTCAATGCGGTGCCTCAATACTCAGGGGGTCTCACAGCTCACAGATACTACGAAGGTCAGGGGATGGTCGATTCTGAGACCCCCGAGATCGATAGATGTAGCTCAGGTGGTCTCGTCGCACAAAACAAAAAGCCCCCGCCTCCACCCAAACCACCTTGCCATTCTCTTGCCCATGATCCGTAACAGAACTGGATCGATCTTGTCAACAGGATGTGGCTTGTGAAAGACGATCCTGCCTCCCTCCCCGGACAACTGCTTAAACGCCACTGCCGAGCCGCTGTTGTTCCTCGCAGTAAATCCCGCATCAATCATGGCGTGAACAAATCGATCCCACAACACGTCCTTGACAACGTCATCTTTGTCGGGGAACATGAGCTGAAAGACCCCCAACGATTGCCTCGTTACTTCAATGGCGGTACCTTTGGTCAACTCAGTGGGTTCTCCGTGAGCATTTGGAGCATTGTCTTGTAGCTCTATGGTATCACCGGCAGAGGCCCCTTGCCCTCCCCGTGTTTTAGCTTTTTCTCGGCGCGTAACAATCGTTGACGACACGGGTCTGGGTTCAGCCTCGTAGAAGAAACCGGCAACGGCCTGTGGCTCATCTACTCTACGGATAGCGGCGAGGATCTCAGCCTCCGCCCGTTGTTCCTGCTGCAGATACTCTGCACTTAGGTTCGCTGAAACGACTTCAAGAAGACTGTCGACCTCTGCTGGACTGAAAGCAGAACCGCCAAATTCCTCTCTGACGGTTCCTCTAATCGATTCCCAGAATTTCTCGAGGGCAGTGCGGAGCACCCGAGACCGCGCAAGCCAATCAGCATTTCTCGGACCTGTTGGTGGCTTTGCAAGGTAGAAGTCCCTAATAAGCGACGTCCCGATGTGTTGGAGAAGGCCAAGGTCCTCTTTGTAACTTTCGGAACGTCGCGGCTTCCACGACTCCCTGTCTTCTGTGGCTCTGACTTCCTGCACTGTTCTCGCTGCATTCTGTGGCCTGTGGAAACGGACGGCCAGAAGCATTTCATGGCAGGTTGAGAGGTCCGAGAGTGTCTGGTAGATGACTTCGTCAAGCCTTTTCCTCTCAGACGGGTTGCTGAAGAGATGATCCTGCAGCATTGCGAAGAGCATCGCATGATCAAAGGCCCTTTGGTCGTCAGGCTTTGCTTGCAACTGAACTAGACACCAGTCAAGGGGGTCGGCGGTGAGCGCCTCCTGTGTGTTTGCAGACGCCTCTCGTTTCAGGAAGCCAATTGTATTGGGCAAGTTCGCTTCAGGCTCGAGATTCCAGTGTTTCTGGAGGCCCGGAACAAATGGTAGTAGTTCCTTCAGGCGACTTGCCCTGTATATGACCTGGTTGACAAGGAGAAGCTCAAGGGCACCGAGAGCTTTGTCGTAACGGATCGGCAAAGGTGTGCCGGGATATATGTTGTCGCGGAATCTCTTGCGCACCGCGTCCACATGCCTACACTCCATTTCAATCCATCGCCACCAATGGTGATTCAGGATCTCATTGCGAATGCGCTGGGCAAGCAGTACAGCTTTATGGGGTTCCGAGGCCTTCTTGAAGATCTCAGTTGCGAACATGGTCTTCAGATGTCTCCTCATGTATGCAGTATCGCACTGCAGGTACCAGAGATGATCTCTCGTTTCATCCAGTCGACTCTTGGCGAGCGTGAGCAGGTAGTTGCTGTCGAGTTCTGGCGGTTGTGAGAAGGCTTGGTTCGTGTAGGGAGACCAGAACTCTACCACACCCGTCTCTCGAAAAGCTTCGTGGCTGACAAGGTCTCGCCACTTCTCAACTCGAGGGGGTTGTGAAGGGTCTACACCGTCGAGGATCCTTTCCACCATACTGCATAGAACCTCCATAAGGTACGCCTGCGCTTCAAGAACCAGCATGGCCCTGGGAAATCCAAGAGTATCAGCTCGATGGGCGGCCTTTTCTTCCCAGTCGACCAGTGATCCATATTGATGTCCATACATGACAACACATTTGGCCGAGAAGTCGACGTCAAAGAATCCAGCTGCCCAGCCAAGAGTGAGCTGCCTACTGTCGAACGCCGCCCAGTCCTGGGGAGAATAGGCGGTCCTATAGTGAAGCAGAGCAAAAAGGACTGCAGGGTTGGTCTTCATGACTTGCACGTTCAGCCATGGCAACAGGAGTTGACGTCTCCGAGTTGGGCTTCTCGCGTGTATACAAAGCCTTTCGCGCAGGTAAGTATACCGCGGAAGGAGCCACTGGTCCTCCTCGAGCTCCGGAGCTGCTTCCTTCAACAGGGCCTCTCGCTTTGCCTGGCTTCGCTTTTTCCACCGACTCAGCAAGACATCGCCAAAGACATCGATACGTTTTGTAAGTGAGGCTCGCCGACGATGGATATCCTCCACGGCCGAGAGCACACTGCGCTCCGCTTCTTTATCAGAAAGCCTGCGGCGGTAGGACAAGCTCGGGTTATATTGTTCCTTGACGGTGTAGAATCCGTTTTGGCAGTCGACGCACTCGCATGGCGGCCGAACAATGGACGCTTCGACGCTCTCGACGGTCGCTCTGTACTGGGGGTCGGATGATCCGTCATCCAGGTAGAGAGTGAAGGGGTTCATTGCTTTACGATCGGTTGCCTGAGTGGCGGTTGAAGTAAGATGGAATTTTGGTTCGGTTTGTTTTTTCCAGCGAGGAATTTGCGCGAGAATGACAGGCACCAAAGCGGGCACCAATGGGACCAGGGATCACGGGGGCATGAAACTGACACCCCTGCAATGCACTAAATTTAAACCTTTGTTTGAAAAGAGGGTGTCGAATACAGGCTGTTCATGATAAAAAAAATAGAAAAAAAAGGGAGAAACGTTTTCAAGGGTTGCGGGGGATCTCCAGTTACGACGCTTGGGCCGCCGCTCCACCATTCGACGACGATGATGACTCCCAGGACAACAACTCCTCAAGTTCTGGGAACTTCAAAATCCCAGTACATTCAAGATGTCAAATGTAAAACATGGTATCCTTCAACTTCTCATGAATCCTCACATCTTCATTCCCAACTTGAAACCCCCCGTCTGACTTCCAGCCAACGACGGCTCCGCGGATTGTGTCGGCGTGTCAAACACACCACTCAGATAGCACCTAGCTCTCTCACAGACAATATCAGCATAGTAAGCAGGCGTACACAGACTGACTGCCTTGGTCGTACGCCCATACACATAGCACAAGCTCTGCGTCAGGTCCTCAAGCACATCCGCCACGTTGTTGAACCCCGGCAGCAGCGTCTTGGCATAGCGAGCGCGAAAGATCTCGTCGAGCATGACAACGTAGTGCCCCGGGCGCGCGGTGCCCTGGATGGCCGCGTGCGCTTAGAGGAAGAAGTCCCAGTTACGCGCCTCCGTGACACCCCGTTCGACGATGGTGCCGGGCTTTGGATTGCCGGACCGGTCGGCGTTGGTTTCCTTTGTCGGGTGAAATCGCGTGTGGTGACGCTTACCGACAATGACGATGGTGAAATGTGGGAGGCCCCTTTTCTTGTCAGAGGCCGGATACACCTCCGTACATGCCTTGCGCAGCGGCGGAAGTTCCTCGTTGACGACTTGTCATACTGACCCTCGGAGACGCCGTCACGGTGTACCACATGAATCATCACCGACACGCAACCTGGGGAGACAATGATTGGTTAAAGCTGTAAGAGCTTGTCCGCGTCATCGGCTGGGTTTGTCGATCGACGGACCGCTAAGCACGAAGTCATGACGAGGGTGTATTGGCTTGGGGGTGAGCGGGTTTTGGCAGATGCAAAGTGCCAAGGCGGCAAACAGATGACGATGAGGGACCCGAGTTCCTATGAAGAAAACTGGTATCATCCCCCAGATCTCTTCCTGCCCTGTGTACCATCCACTTGCGACTTACACGATACTCGATATCTTCGGCCTCGCATCATCCTGTCCGAGTTGGCAAGGTCTAAGAAGACGGCCTCAATCTCATAACAACACCAAGCAACACCATCACCCTCGCCGCCATGGACTTAATCTATTCCCGCAACGATGCCCTCGAGGTCAACCCTCAGGGCGGCCAATCCCATCTCTCCGAGGGAGGTTCCGACTGGCTCTTTGCCGTCATGGCCTGCTTCACCCTCGCCTTCGTTCGTCAACCCTATCAACTCTTTCCACCGCGGAATATCTAGTTAACCACCATGCCAACAGCTCGCCTACTACGTCCTTAGCTTCCGGCCGCGCCACGGCGAGAAAATCTTCCACTACCTCTCCACCATAGCTCTGCTCGTCGGCGCCATCTCCTACTTCGCCATGGCTTCCGGGCTCGCCTACTCCGTCATCCCCACGCACCTCTACACCAGAGACGCCGCGACGTACCAGATCTTCTTTGCCAAATACATCTTCTGGGTCGTCGCCTTCCCCGTTATCATCATTGCTCTTGGGCTTGTNGCCGCGACGTACCAGATCTTCTTTGCCAAATACATCTTCTGGGTCGTCGCCTTCCCCGTTATCATCATTGCTCTTGGGCTTGTTAGTGGTGTGAGCTGGGCGACCATCTTCTTCAACATCTTCTTGGCCTGGATCTGGTACGTGAAGCTTCTGTGATGTATCGACTTGTATGGGGATAGATTAACTGACTGTTGTTGATAGGATCATCTCATATCTCTGCTCCTCCTACACGGCTACCCGGTATAAGTGGGGATTCTACACCTTCGGCACCATCGCCTACCTCCTCCTCGCCTTCCAGACCATGTGGGCGAGCCGCAGCACTTTGACTGTCATATCATGACGTCGTGACTCGCGAGATTTGCATTGCCCAAAAACTATCGGCTCGAATCCTTTATATGAGCGCTCTATCTCTTTTGTAGTGTAAGGCCAATCGCCCGGTTCAATCTTTGCTTCTTTGCCCTGGCAGTGCCATTAGTCGGCAGTCCCAGCTCACTAAGGATCCGGTTTATGTCAGCAGCTAGATAAGTCAAGTCAGTTTAGTGAAGAAAGAGTCCATAAAAGGTACTACAGACCGCTTGCTGCATCGACATCACCTACAGTCGCAGGAAATGGAGTGATGTCCTCGCCTGTCTCAACATTGACAAGCGGAGTAATTTCTGCATTAGACCTGGTGGCGCTGCTATTCTCCAGTCGAATCATACTATTTAGATCGCTGCAGAGCATTGTCCTGTCAGCCACCCGCCTTGGAGTTAGAGGCTAGCGCAGGGCCAAATGTTACTTACGAGTAACCGAGCCGTTGACCCAGCCTCTCGATCTTGTTTCCTAGATCCCGACTAACGCCGTCAACCTGAGCAGAGAGTTGACGCTGGTTCTGGTTTAGCTGCTCCAGTTGGGCGTTGATGCCGTTAATGGCATCCAAGACTGCAGCTCCGGTATCGACAGACGGGAGGTTACGACAGTGGCCAAACTCATCAGTAAACCCTTGGAGATGTTGAATCATGACGTCAAAGTTGGGCGTCGGGAGGTGAACCGGCATTTCGTCCATGGCAGCGGCGTAGGTTCGTTCGAATACGCGTGGAGAGGTGATTGAAAAAGTCTCGGTAAGTGACGAAGGCAAGAAGAGGCACAATGGTCTAATGCGTAGAAAGATGGCAGTCAGCTGAAACGCGCCCAGAGTGATTGAGTATCAATTTGCAGTCAGTGTGAGAAGAGCTGTAGTGCGTGGTTGAAAGTGGAAACACAAATGAGAAAACAGAGCGTGTCGTTGCTGCGTCAACTGACGGCGAAAAACACAGGGCTCGCGCGTGATCACGTGCGGCTATTGACCAATTAGCGCCTACCATGCATTGTAATCGGGGGTTGGCCAACCCAATGTTTCTAGAAAACCACCTTCCCATCGTCGCAAGAGGCTGAAAGTTGGCAATAATACCAAAGACACTATGATCAGCTAATTCCAATTGACTTGATATCTAGAACATGCTTTGTTCTCGAGATATTAGCTTAACCCTGAGATTTGGAGTTATTTCAAGGTGGTTTACCCCTGTCGCAAGTATGCCATATTTATCCTAGCTTGAAAACCCCAACCACCAAATCTGCGCATGAAAGCGTGGTCGGGTTGGCGAGGTCCCGTGGGACTTGGTGAAATCACAGACTCGGTAAAAAATCGACATTTAAATCCACTAAAAATCAGAAAAAGTTTATTTCACACAAAAAAAATAATTTTTCGGTAGAAAGAGAGTCGCTTCGTATGCTCGGTCATTCAATTCTCATTTTAATCGTCTACTGCGCGTATTATGCTAGTTGAAAGATGGAATTTGCTGAGGAAATCCAATTCTGGCTCTGTACTCCGTAGTATCCCTTGAGCTGTGGAAAACCTCCCGCCAGGTCACAGCAGGGGGGTGCGGCCAATTAAAATGCATCAGATCAACGGTGCCTAATCCCCCCTTTATTTTAGACTATGATAGAAGTACCGGCAATCTCCCAAGTTACAAATTGGTACATCACACTGCTCACATCCTCGAATTGATTGACGGATATCTATGATATATCTATGATGGCCTGAGGGATCAGTGTGGTCTCCAGGGTCTCCAGGATCAATGATGGGTTTAGGGTGTCGGATTTCGCTTGTGTTCGTGAGGACTCAGCCAATAAGGTCGCGCCTTAGACGAACAGCACCCATGTCAATTTCCAGGAACTAGTACGCATCGGTTTTAAATGGAACGCTATCCCTGTTAAACAGCACGGTACCCTGTTGTCCGATCTGATAAGATAAGATAAGAGTTAGATATGCTCCGTGTTAAGTTGCTTAACGAGGCTTATCCAGCTAGTCCATTCGATCACTTCCAGTGACTGGATGTTGTTGCACTCCGATGCCCACGTCGCTATTAGGCCTGCTTTATATTCAGCGGGCGGGCTGGTGGTATGCGGCAAACGCTGGCAAAATGGGCACATAGAGAGAAAGTGACCGGTTGCAGGCGAGTGATTAGTGGTCGCCAACAAACTACCAGTAACCCTGGCCAACCCTCTTAATTTGAGGGCTGCATAACAATAGGAGATACTGGTATCCAGTTACAGAATCGTAGTACAGAATAATATCACATACGAGCTAGCGTACAATGAATATCGTGCTGATTCTGTCTTCGTACAGGGTAGGCCTAACGTTACGAGAACGCAATGAGCTTCCGTCCTTGAAGCACATCTCCAACTCGGCGCTGCACCTTCGCAAACCTCATAAAGCCACAGGTTTCGCTCTCCAGGTGGTTAAAGAAGCCAGCTAAGCTGACGAACTGCTTCCCACACCTGCTCTTTGTATTTGGGCAATGGTATACCTTTTCGTTGTGCGCAGGCGAGTTGAGATGGCTACTTAAGGCGTTTACCGCACCGAACTCCTTGTGGCATATATAACATTCCCAGGCGGAGCCGTTGTATGCAGATCTGGTGGCCGTATATTTGATGTCCTCTCTCTTGTGCGACTCAATTTGTTTGTTGGTGATGACGCCATGTGGGTCACGGTCGCGGACCATGTCGAGGATGGTTTCGCGGTTGAGTTTCGGCGCGCTGGGGCACGAGCCGGACTCGAGGTGGTGAACAACACCAGTGGCGGAGGTGTAGTTCCGCGTGCAAAAGGGGCATCTGACGTTGTTCCCGCGGTGAGTCTTGGAGTTGAGGTGCTGCACGTACACATGTCAGCATACCATACACTCAGTAGATCAAAGAGAGCGAAGACTCGCCATCCGCAGTTCGTTTTCATTCCGAAACTTCTTATCACAGGCTTTGCAATAGTTCGTGTAGTGCGCTAGGCCCCGCATGTGCTGGTCCGCCGCCTGCTGGGTGAAAAACTTCCTCGCGCAGGTATCGCAGGGGACCTTAGGCGCCCAGTGTCCGACGGCCGTCATGTGCTGGTTTGCAGCGTTCTGGGAGCCGAAGTCCTTTGTGCAAGTCTCACAATCGAAGCGCGGTGCCCGGTGGCCTGTGTTGTCCATGTGTTGATCACAGGCGTGTTGAGTACGGAAGGTACGCGGGCAGGTCTCGCATTCCGGCCAGTGGCCATAGTTGTCCATGTGGTCCTCGACATCGTCTCTGCTGTAAAAGATGTCCGTACAAGTCTCGCACTCGTACATCCTGGCTGCTGGGACCAGAAAATGGCATCCACTTGGTGTGGGTTGAGCGGTGGATTTGGATCGTGACAAGGTTGGGAGAGGAGCGTGCGGGGAAGCTAGGCGTGGACGGGGCAGCTGGAGGCTGTCAGCTTGCGACGTTCGGAATTTCTACTGGTAATCAAGCGGGGCGTAACGTGGGTTTATGTTAACAGACAGGGTAGGGCGATGTGGCTGAGCCTGCGTAGTAGGGTCACGATCGTAGACAAGTCGCCTGGGAACTAGAGCAGAGCTACTGTAGGGGAAGTTTGAGTGAGCATACATGAGCTGCATCACTTGGAATCACCCCGTGATCCCGGGGCTCATGTGCTTACACACGTGACCGGCCTGGCCCAAAGTGGTCGCCATGGGCCAAGGTGACCCGTTGAAAGGTGCCGGGCGTCTCGGTTATAACACAGCTCGATGTCCGATATAGCTATGATAGCCAAATAAGGCAATCGGCTCAGAACCTCCCTATATCGTCATACTAGCTTAACACATGTACTTGACTTAATAGAGTGCACATCTGCATTGCTGCCTGAGGATAGAATGCAAAGGGTGCTCTGGGATCGAGGACTTTACGTACCGAGCCTCCATCGAAGCTATCTTCTAGGCCATTTGACCGTCAGTCATCCTCTCCCGTCATACAGCATAGCTTTTAACTTACAGAAGTTTCATCGGCCCTATGACATTGGCTTTCGCGTTGAGGTGCACGGCAATCATCGCCTCCGAAACTGCACATTCGATGAGTATAGAAACTTAAGAGCGCGCAATCCTCTGCGCCCTAGTGACGCCCAAGCGTGCCGTGACCACCTCATGTGGCTGCGACTAGAAGGAGGACCATTTGTCTCGTTCTTTACCAGTTGGAATGCAGCCCTGCGGCGGCGGCAGTGGATAATAGAACAGGGTGCTACCGAAGTTATTATTATCGCCGTTTGGTTAAAGGATTTGCCCAGAATCTACGATGCCTTCGCCATAGCCCGCGTTCTTAGCCTCGAAAAACTCGACCTATTTCTATACGAAGTATTAATCCACGGGGGAATATCTGCCGACAGCTACAGAATATTAGCTATGTTTCATGGTATACAGTCGACTGTGGACGTGGCACTCTGTGTTGCTAGGATAACCATAATAGTCGAGGTGCCAGGAGACTTCATTACTGGAGTCCAAGTCAGGACATCCATTTGTGCCCGGCAACTACCCGACCTTACCGTCAGACTTCGAGACGAAATATACATACACGCTGGGAAAAGGGACGACGCTAAAATTTTTCTATTAATCCTATCTATGGCCGACCTCGCATATTTATGCGAGTCAAATGCAGCCGGCACTGTGATTACCTGCCCATCTGCAGGTTTAGGATAGCGCATTGAGGCCGTCATACAGTAGCGCAGCTAAGAATACATGAGATTATCTCATAAACATTGGTTATACCTGCTGGGACATCAGAACTCCTTATAGATTAGACATTATGATTTTCATAGAGGTAATATTAACTATCTAAGCTACCTTCTCCGAGGGGGAACGAAGAGCGCCGGAGAGCTCATTGAGCTGGGCACCTACGACATACGAGGACTTTGACCGATCACCATGCGTGCTTTGAGGGGGAAGGCAACGGCCATGAGGACGGCCACGGCGGCAGCAGGTTGAGGGGGATGACGAGCACGACAAGTTTGCGATTAGAAGAGGCCGGGCGGAATCATCATCGGATGAGTCGAGGACGCACCCTCCCGACACCCCCAGTCCTTCTGAGCGGTGTAGAGGGCGTAGAGGGCGTGGAGGGCGTGGAGGGCGAGGGCAACGAGGACAAGGCAGCGAAAAAGAGCCCCGAAGGAGTCAACGAATACTAGCACGCCGACCACACGAAGGAGCTGCCCAAGACCGATAGTACTATACTCAAGCATGCCTGCTCGGGCTGGTCAGAGGAGGCCCTCTCGATCCGAGATGCCCCAATATAGAATCTCACAAAGGCCCCGACAGTGGACATCACAGTAGATCTCGTGGCAGAACCCAAGGCTACACTCACACAGGCCATCCGGTCAACCATTCCACGTGGCTGGTTCCTCATACATAAGCAGCTGCGGCAGTAACTAGATGCTAGGATCATGAAGCTAGGAAAACACGGTGCGCGAGGGGCTCTATTTAAGGTGACGCTTCTTGCGTACGGTTACACCTTTGTCTGCAAGGGGACAGTGCAGGCCTTTATCAGAGACCTCGAGCATGAGGCGGCGGTATACAAGCGTCTAGAGCGGATCCAGGGCGTCAATATGCCCGTCTTCCTAGGGGCCATCGATCTTCGGTCGCTCAAGAGGGTCTACTACTACGGCCATCGGGTATACATTACGCACGACATTCTTATCGTGGGGAGGAAACTACATCGATGAGATTGAGATTACAGCCGACATGCGAAGAACACTCGAGGGCAAGTTGCTCGGGTCTCTACGGGCGATTCACGAGGAAGGCGTGGTTGACAAGGACGTACGGAGTGCAAACACTCTGGTCAACAGGGAGACGGGCAGTGTGGTGCTGATTGACTTTGAGCGTGCCGTGCTGCTTAAAGCAGCGCGGCGACCGCTAGCACAGGTGGTGCCTGACAAACGAGGGTGGGATTCGGGCCGGGTGGCGGACGGAGAGAAAAATGCTCAGCCAGGCAAGCAAGTTTCACGAGGTTGTGAGTTTGTGGAGGACGATCTGATGGCGAGGACAACGCTCTTGAACCTGCACAACTGTGCAAGTCCTTGAGGTGCGGGCATGAGATGCGAACATGAAGTGCGATTGTAATGGTGAGCATCGGGTGCGGTGGCGCATGGATCAGCAATGTATTACCGTGTCTTGCTTTATCCTCTTTCGCCTCAATCATTCTAAACCTCGTATTGTGCCTTGCTGGAGAGGCAGTTGGGCTCGCGTAAATTTCCTTTTCGAATTCGGCGGTCACCCCGCCAGTCTTTTTGTCCGGCCTCCACGCCACTTGTTCCTACTCAAAGGCAGGAGCTAGAAACGGCCTGGCCTTGGCTTGGAAATAGATACTCTCACATTCGTAGCATCGCTCGAGCGCCCTTTGGTCGGTTTGCTAAGCCCTCAGTCCATGGCTTCGATGCGGAGCGGGGAAACCAGGGACCCTGATGGGATTATCTACGTCGTCTCTTCTCCGGGGAAAGAGAAAACTGCGTTCGATCCATTGCCATTTTTTGGTTTTGATGGAGACCCTTGTCGAAGACCTCAACAACCCCGCCGCAGGGGTCGAGCAGGGCGGACATGAGCACACGCTACTCCGTAGACAGGTACCTAATTGCAGGCAGCTAATCAAGTCGTGGCGGGGGCACATGGGTATCAGACCTTCGGTTGCGCTTGATCGTCGGGCGGGTGTGGGGATAGGCGACCCCGAGGGGCGGGAAAGCGTTTGTTTAGCTTGGAGGGTCACTGGCTGGTGTGGGAGGGGTAAGGCGCAAGCGTCTTGAAGGAAGACGTATACGATGCAGTAAGAAATCGTGGTAAGGTGGTGAGGGGAGAAACTGTCGACTCAGCCGCAAACGAATAATCGCCGTGGTATCTTGCCTTGGCTGAGAGGTGACACGAAAGGCTCCAGCAGTGGGTGTGTCGCTTGCCCCGCACACCCTGTCAGCATCAAGTCGTCGTTGGCAGGCCGGCCCGCCCCGTGCAGATCGCTTAGAGGTAGATGGCCGCCTGTTATCTATTCGCCCTCAAGAAAAAAAAAAACTTGCTGCTGCATTGCAGATGTTGGTTGTGACCGAGCTTGCTGTCTTGCCTCACACAATACGAAGACCCATGAGTTGCTTGTCTACCGGCAGCAGCCAAGGCAGATAAAACCGGCAAGGTGCGGTATTTTCTCAACCAACGTTGCCGGAAATGCAGAGACCCATTGCTGCTTGGTGGCCAAACCTGCAGCAACACCAAGACAGTCATGCACTTTGCCATCCGAACTGCGCGTTGCTTTGGTCGAGCTGAGGTGGCTTAGTAGGGGGTTGCGGGGCGCGTGATCGGCTGTGCTGCGTTTGAGGGGGGGGCCCAAGCGGTGATCGGTGATCAAACAACCTTGTTTGTGTTGCTCAAGACGTGCATCCTGACAAGACACTGGATCCGAGAGGGGAGATCATTCCGTCGTTATTACAGCCTGACAGCTCTTGGTGTTGTGGATCATTACTATGGATCACTCTCTGTGGTACGGGGTAAGGAGGCCCGACGGCAAGTGGGACTCAGATCACAACAGCGTGTTCGCGATTACACACCTTTTAAATCCAACTGCGCTGCTCGCTTGGTTGTCAAGCTCGCCTATGCACGTTACCAAAAAATAAAATGAAGCAAAATAATCTTCAAATGATGCTTCAATGCCAGGCTTCTCGAACTTGCTACGCAGCAATAGTCGTTTACAAAGGTTAAAATGTAAAAGCTACGCCCTTTGAGGACGGCTATTTGTTGAGCAGGCAGGAATCAAGCATCGACTTTCTTCCATTGAATTCCATGGAATCTGCAGGGCAAGACGAGGGGCATATTCAGCGTCCAATAGTCATATGTGCCGCCCAGCCCGTTGCATGCCGTAGCATGGGTCCCATCATCCTGTGTGGGGCTCAGGCTGCTACAGCCCAAAGCTCAATCCGAGCACCCCAAAGCAGCTTCTCTCAGTCTTCATATCACTGATTCAGCACTTGACTGGCCAATGTCGACGTAGTTGACCATGGCCGTCCACTCTGACGCTTCACCAGCCGTCCCCAGTGCATGCGGTAACTCTTCCCTTTACCAAGATCTAACAGATGCCATCTGCCTCTTGGCATCGCTCACCCAGGTTGCGCCAACATCGGCTGCGTCGAGCGACCCCATCGGCACAGGCATTGAAAGCTTAGGATGTGAAGACACGGTAGAGGTCGGCGGCTCTCTAGGCGATCCGGTCGATTTAGAGGCCGGTAAGTTGGGAGACCACTTCGAGGCTGACAGCGAAGACGTGTATCTCAGGAAACTGAAAGATGAGCTGGTGGACCGTCTGTCAGAGACACTGGCCAGGTTCAAGTCTCCCCCAAAATCAGGAAGCCTGGATGCGAAGCCTGTATCGAGCGTCATCATGATTGAACATGCAGGAAACGATGGCGTCACTTTCCTTTGCGCCAAGAACGAGGGCCTTGATGGGCAAGATAAAGAGGATTTCCTGCCCAAATGGAAGAATCTGATGGAGAGAGCTGCGCAGTCAGGTACGGAGGCATTGGCTCTCGCGCTCAGGGCTCATGATCTGACTTGGACAACAGACGAGTCCATGGCCGACGCCAACTTTCACGACATGCTGCGGTTGGTGATTCACCAGCAAAAGCAGCGCATTGATTACTATGTCAATGCAATAGGCCAGGCTTTAAAAGCGACCCAAGCTGATGGACACAATGACTTAGTTGGCGACTGCACCCTTAAAAACAAGCCGCTTTCTTCGCCTCAAGATCGGTTCCGTATGCCCGGCGACTCGACTGTGGTCGGTCTATTCGAATGGGTTGACGACCACGGTCTACGGTATTGCTTCCGTCATGACGACTCTCCGGTTACTAAAGCATATTCAGCCATGGCGTCGGGCCGGTCTGATGCCAGCAATATCACTACGCAGATAGACCAAGTCTTCTGCTTGGCTCAGCAATTAAGCGATAGGACACCCTCTTCTGAGACTCGCTGGCTCAACGACATGGAGTGTCTCATGCGGAACACGCTAAATCTATGGAGAACGAACCATGGCCAAGTTGCCCTGAGCTCTCGCATCAGACACCTCTTCAAGACGCATCGGACACAGGGGAAGGTATTCCATGATTCTATACTCTTTCTTACCCGTATATTCTACAGTGTGGAAGTGTTTCTAGAAGCGGCACGAAAAGTAAAGGGCTCTCACTCCATCAGCTACATCGCTGTGCCGTATCACGACCAACCTGAGGGAGACCGGCTAGAGCACGCTGAGACCGTTTTGAAAATATTGGCAAGGCTTAGATTTCCAGTGCAACTTATTTCTCGTCGCATGCTTACGAGAATCGAGAGGAACCTGCCGACTCTACGCGAGCAGAACCGACGTGCTCGACATATACACGCCGAACTCCAGGCATTGTATCATCTCGACATCCTCTTCTCTGATAAGAATGGAACTTATACCGTCCATCCTTACGTTGGCTGTAGCAGGCGCTGCTGCTTTCTCTGCAATGCGTTTATCAGATCTGTCTATCCCAATATGAGAGTCCGAGGTGGCCACAATGCAGTGATGCATCGGTGGGAACCGCAGCGCTACTTTCCAACAGCTGCACAGAGGGACAAGTTTGAGCTCGGAGTGCAGAGCATATTGCAAATGCTCAAGGCTATTCTGCAAAAGGCATTCTCGGCCGCATGGTTTCAACAGGAACATCCCCTGGCTCAGTCTTCCCACGGCCTGCCGTCGATCCTAAGGGAGGAACTCGCAAAGATGGAGCCAACACACATAGAGACCAAGTATGTGTTTAAATGCCAGGCATTTGTGAGAAATTCTGACTGCTTTGACAGACGAATGATGATGTTTTTGCACAACTCTATTGATGACGGCATCTTGATCACACCAGACCACCAAAAGCCGGGCTTTGCTACTGTGTGTAGCGGGCGATGGAAATCACCCAGAGAAATGACATTGAGCGACGCAGAAGAGCTCCATATCAACTTTTTACGAGAGAAAGAAGGCCTTGAAAGGATCGACGCCATGCCACCAGTGGAAGCATATAGGCCGAGGATTTGTTTCTGCAAACACCGATCGGCCCGCTTTCGCTGCTCCGCCTGCCACACGAGCTACTGCGGAAAGAAGTGCCAAACGAGAGACTGGAAGTCCCATGTCTTTGTTTGCAGGGTCCAGGGCCGTCCTAACGCTGTCGACTATCTGAAGTGGTTTTTACGAAAATACGCGCCGACAAACGGCCAAGTCCCCGACACAGTACTGATGAAGCAGCTTTTTGCTGACGACGACCTTTGCTGCACATTTGGCTTCAATCATTGTTTGAGCAGTGCGGAAGTAAGCCACTTGGTTCGTGTTTTCAAGCAGGCTCTCCGGAGTTACAGCTCAAAGGCAATACAGCAATGGGTGGATAGCCAGAGCCTTCAACAGCACTTGTGCCAATTTGTGTCGCAACAATCCACCCGATGTGATGATCAAACAAAACATGCTTTTCAATGGTACTTGGATGAGAGAACGCTCCCTCAGGTCCGGGAGCTATCCGTGTATGGCGTATATCTACATCACATCCTCTCTCTCCAGTTCACAAAGGCGATGCTCGCTCTCCCCCAGGATGTAGCAGACTGGCGAAAGCTACCGCCAAAGCAGGTCATGGTCGTCCAGTTGTACACCAAACTGTGGCAACCTATCAACAATATTCCCACCCCACTTGACCAGGAATGGCTCCTTTTTGGATTTTGCCATTGCAGAACGGACCTTCAGCGTCAGCAGCTGCGCGCTGCATACTTGCAGTTGGTAGCTACACAGGTGCCTCTCGAGCATATCGCAGAGTGCCTTGGCCCACAGGAGCTCACCCATCTTATGGAAAGCAAAAAAGTTGCCATTTCGACTCTTTTGGGCCAAGGCATATTTCCTGGCCCACCCGGTCCACACGAGGTTGGTGCATATCGCCTGGTCGCCGAGGTCCACCACGCCCTGTCCGGGCGATTCTGTTCCTGTTTTAGACGTCGCGCCTGCCCCAGCGGCTTTGACTTCTTCAAGAACGAGTCGAATATTTCGATCGAGTCCGAAATACAGTTCGGTTTCCACGGGACAGAGGCGTGGGAGCGCTGGCAGCTGCTCAACTTTTATGCTCATGTATTTTCTCTTCCCACATTTGACCTTCGGGAGATGCAAGCAGCTACCGAGAAGGGATGCCTCGAGAAATACCTCGAGGGTCTAATTCCCGACTTTCGGCGACAGATTTACTGCAAGTATCGGACAAGCTTGATGTTTCCGAGACTGGGAGCCAAGCTTGCGCTTAGAGACAGTGACCAAGAGGTACACTTGGCCGATTACTCCGTCATGCACGACGTTGTCCATCCTTTAGGGCTTTCTAATCCTCTCAACATACATCTTGAGGAGCACCGATTAGACGACGATGAAACTAGTTAAATTTTCGTAGTACGGATGCATGGCAATGACGGCATCATTCTGTTGCAAGTAGGATATTAAAGTCGCAGACGCACACAAACATAACGCATCTCATGTGGCATGTTGATATGGGATATGTGAAGCAGGAATCAGTCAGAGACAGCCGATTTACAGCTAGACACATGGCACTCTGCCCAATGGCGATTTCTAGAGGACCTCATCGGTCGCTCTGGTGATTCATTCGATAGTCTTCCATTTCTGCCAGCCGTTATCGTACAGGGTCAGGTATGGAGCTTCGCTGTTACGGCAACCAGGGGACTTTGGACAGATTGCTACGAGGGCACAGGTCTCAAAATGGTTGTTCGTGGCCTTGCTCGCCACTACAAGTCTTTGGTGGCATGTTTGGTGGGCGTCATCTTATACTCTTGCTGGCTGGATGCTCTGGGTTGTGTCAACTGTGGAAGCTCTGGTGATTGCCATTGTGATAGTCGCCACGCGGACCACGGTCAACGACTTTGCGAGCATTGGACCGGAGACATCGATTTCATACGGTACATTCTTCTTTGCCTCGCTCATCATGCTGTCACTGTTTCTGGGCGCGGCTTTTCAAATTTGATTCGTAGCATAGTCCTCATTAGTCATCAACCGGCCTACAAAATTTTGGCCGTTACATAACCTGCGGAGTGTGCAGCGGTTTGGTGGGGTGGGAGCAGAGCCGCTCTCCCGCTCATCTCATTCAAGCCGTCGATCGAGTGTCATGATCGGTCACCGATGATGAATTAATGCTCTAAGTGGCTGAGGGGCGGGGCCTACTGAACCGTGGGCCAGTCATTCGCAAGGGGTCAGGTTTCTTTGGCACATCAAGTGGGCCGAAACCATTTACAGTACAACGAGACCCCCTCAACTTGGCAATTTTGATGGCACGAATAATCTCGAGTCATCATGGCAAAGACGCGGAAGAAGAATAATTCCTGGCACATACCAAAAACATTACGCGAACCAGCCTTCGCAGCTGATCCACAGGACAAGAGCAGGCTCTTTCAACACCTCCCTCAAGAACTTCGCGATAAGATATACTCACATGTCTTCTTTTCTACCGGACTTGCTTACAGTCGGAGAGCAGTCGACCGAATTGATCGCATCAGGATCAAACCCGCTCAAAACGCTCTCGCCATGCTTCAAACTTGTCGCCGGGCAAAAGAGGAGATTGGGGATACTTGGATCGGCCAGGTTTTTTTCAGCTTCGAAGATCCCAAGACGATGCTCGACATTTTGACCGCTTTGCCTCCTGGAACCCTCTCCAAGATGCGTCATTTGCGCGTCCCGGGCGATCCTCTTAGGCTTTCCTACGAAGGTGAAGATGTCTACTATCGTCTAGCTTCCACGCTCAGACTTCTCCCAGGCCTTCGCCTTGATACACTCACAGTACTTGGCACTCCCCCGTACCAAGTTAGCTATGATACTTTAAATGGTCTCATAAGCGAAAGTTGTGGGTGGAAGGAACTTCGTTACATCAGCAATAGCTCAGAAGTGTTGGGGTTTCCCAGACTTGAGCTGCTTCATTCTGACGATGAAGTTGAGAAGCACTGGTACTGGCGAAAGCCTCAACCAGCACACTGGCAAAGTGTCCTGGAGGCCAGGGACGGCGCCCTTTCGAGGCCTTCAGTCGCCATTTACCGTTCGACCGTGTCGGGCTGTCTCGGTTCAGTCATGAATGCGAGCACACTCGAGCGATTTGAACAGAAAATGCCCGAACACCCAGCAACACGAGAAGCCTTTGGCATAACAGAGGATGCGGGACTGGTGGCGGATGGCGAAAGAGACAAAGAGATTATGTTTATCATCAAGAGGGGGACCGGAGTTGATTACGAACAAAAGAGTGACTCGCCATTCATTGAAAGCGATATCCGCCGAGATATGCCGGGAAAGTCGTGGAAAGAAATTCGATACGAGTGCATCGACAGCATCTTTTCAGATGACGACGATTCGCTGTTGTTGAGTTATGACGAAGACGATGAGGGAACGGCAGAGATTGACGCATACGACGATGTCGTCGAGTATGTGTGGCCTCCGTTGCGCTTCTTGACCGAGTGGTGAACGTGGTGGCATCATCTAAATCCATCGTCGATGGTATAAGGACATCCCGCGGTCCTAGGGCTTCAATAGTCTTGTCACATCGGCGATCTTGAGACATCGACGGTCTAGAGATAGAGGCGGTCGTGGGACAGAGGTCGGTTTGGATAGTTGGGAGGTCGGAAGGGTCCTGAACAACAGCGCAGAGGAGTTGGGGGCAAAAAAAAGAGAGAAAAAAAAAATACCAAGGGCTTTTCGGCATGGAAATTAAGGCACCCAAAGGATCTGTCTTCTCCTCACTACCAACCCATACTGGTCGATTGCCCATGCGCCTCGGCTTCCACATCGATAGCGACAAATCGGGGTCGCCTCGGGGGGGAGACCTGGTACGCCGTCAACCCGCTAGCAGACTGGATCTCCTTCCTTCCTGCTGGAACCCCGCCACATCCAGGGGCCAGAGGCTTCATTGTCTACCGCTACCTGGAGAGCTCGAGCATCGCCATGCAGCATCGTCTCAGAGGAAGGAGCAGGCTTCCTTGCCTTGCCCCACGTGGGGATCCTGGTGGGATGATCTCCGTTATCTCCCCTCCGGGGAAAGAGAAAACTACATCGATCCATTGCCGTTTTTGGTTTTGACGGAAACCCTTTTCCAAGACCCCATTGACGGCTTGTTTGATCGGCTGCAGCCACAACAGCCCCATCGGAAGGGTCGAGTCTTACGCGCAGGGCGGAGATGAGAACAAGTCAGATAGGTGCCTAATTTCAGGCAGCTGATCAAGTCGTGGCGGTGACACATGGCAAGACGCAATTGCCTTGAAAGAAGATGCATGAGAAATTGTGGTTGGGCAAGGAGGGGAGAAACTGTCGACTCAGCAGCAAATGCGACCGGACTGGGAATAATGGCCACGATATCTTGCCCTAGGTTGTGAGGTGGTACGGAAAGTTGCAGTAGTGAGGTGGTGTCAAGCTCCGGAGACCTTCACGTACTGTTGGAGGAAACTTGTCAAGATCAAGTTGTTGGAATGAGGCCAAAATTAGGCGGGGATCACGATGAACGTGAACGACCTCAACTAGCACTAGGCAGCCTGCTGCCTATGAGATCAACAGATTGAACACAAATATAAGAGACCAACCTTCGTCGCTCCTTAGATATAGGGTAAACAATACAATCTCCACACTGATCTTTTATTTCAATGTCTGCATTCGTGTATCAGTGCTAGGTTGACAGGTGGCTGAAAAGTGTGCCGCTTGCCCCGCACACCCTGTCAACATCGAGTCGTAGTAGGGCAGACCGGCCTGCTGGGCGCAGATCGCTTAGAGCTGACTAGATGGTCTGCGTTATCTATTCGCCCCTCAGAGGAAAAACCATGCTGCTGCATTGCAGGTGTTGGTTGCGACCGAGCTTGCTGTCTCGTCTCAGGTGCGGTATTTTCTCAACCAACGTGGCCGGAAATGCATTGATCCATTGTTGCCTGATCCTCAAACCTGCAGCAACACCAAAAGAGTTATGCGCTTTGCCGTCCCAACTGCACATTGCTTTGGTCGACCTGAGATAACTTACAAGAAGGTTGCAGAGGCACGTAATCATGTTGAGATCCATTGTTTAACGGATCAATGGCTATTCCGATCCATTGGTGGCGAGGATGTGGATGTCTTCTTGTCAATAGTTTCCGGTGNATCAATGGCTATTCCGATCCATTGGTGGCGAGGATGTGGATGTCTTCTTGTCAATAGTTTCCGGTGGTTAACACCAACCTTTCTTCTTCTTCAATCAACACAACATGCTCATTTCAACAAATCAACCCTGGTACGGTGGAAGGAGGCCCGAGCGGTGGTCAGTGACCAAACGATCCTCTTTGTGTTGTTCAAGATGTGCATCCTGATGAGACATTGGGTCCGAAAGGGGAGACCATTCAGTCGTTATCGCCAAGGACAGAGCCTCATCCTGGGCAACTGTGTTATTAATTTTCCTCCGAGTGGTAAATACCCCGCAATAGAGTCGTGGCTGGGAGCCCATTACATTAAGGCTCGGCATGACCACACCACATGCTCATTTGTGTCCAAACCTAATCATAAATCTCGGTAACGGGCTGATATAGCAGCTTGCGTGGAAGACTTTGACGCGCATCAAGTGCGCAAGCGGCCGAAATACGTCTCACAAACAGCCACGAACCAACACTACACGTAGCGGAGAACAACATGTCCGTCGTCTCTTCTCATACGGCAAATTCTGCTTCAGAATGGGACGACTTCGGAATAAGCATGGTTGACAAAGCAGAGTGGAAAGACTGTATGAATACCTTGCCCTCCACGCCCAAAGCCTTTTGCGGATAACAGTCAGTTCTTGATTTCATGGAGTTCCAAGCTAAGGAATATCCTTACCCAATGTACCTTTACCGAGCCCATGTTCACGGCCACCCTTTCCCTCGATGGATAGATGAATGTGTCGGGGAGTATTGCGATAGCTTTGCTTCTGACTTTCATAGCTGGGCGGAATGGGATGCTGGATCAGCGATCTATGTTACCATGTGCGACCCCATGGAATGTTTCACGATCGATGACCTATTTTCAGAGCTCGGCCAGCACTTGAATAAGACCCAAATATGCCTCCAACGGCAGCAGAGTGGTGAGGAACCACTTCACACTCGCCTCGTTTCTCTTAGTGGGCACTTCAACTGGACGACACAGAAGATTTGCAAACTCGGCGAGAAGACCGGCGCCGATCAGGTTCCTGGCTTAGCTCTCTTCGAAAGCTCTGTGATCAAAACGAGCGGGGTGCATATTTGGCGAGTGAAAGATATGCTCGCGTTCTTCGACAACAGCAGACTCAAAGATTCCTTGACTATTTCCTCGCAACTTCGCCGTTGGGCGATGAACGCCGATGAATATGTTTGCTGGGAATTTATTCCCCGCGACGCTTTAGTCGCCTTTGTTTCTGTGTCCGACCTAACTCAGCAGCTTGCTAATAACGGAAAAGCTTTTCTGAGGAAGGAGTTTGTGAGTGCAGATAATCTCGCCAAGATGAGACTGCGCGGCTGCGGACGAATCTCACTTGAAGAGTATACGGAACGTGCATCAAGATTTTTACTACGAATTTTCTCCAATATTTCGTCTTGGGACGATATGAAACGACTGGATATAAATACGATTGCAAATTGGGTTTTGAGTCCTTTTGAATGGGGCTACGAGCTCATCGGCTTTTCCGAAGATTTGGAAGATTTGGAGGGATATATAGTGTCGTTCATCCAGACAGAGTTTCCCGAGTAATGGAGACGGGCTGATGTTGATGAAGGCCAGAGGCTAGTGGTGCCAGTTGTATAGTCGCGTCTGTTGTGTTTGATGAGGTGTGGCCAGTGGAAGCATTGCATAGTTGCATGATGAATGACTCTAGGGCCGAAGCCCGGGATGTGAAGAGGATGCTGTGATTATCTGCATGGTACTGGGTGAGAGACGGTGTAGCCAATGATCATATCAACTGTAGTCGAATTGATTTTCTGCCCAACTCTTCTAATCTAGATTGTCGCTTGCCCCCTAGTCCGAACAATTATGCCTCGCGTCGTTGCATGACATGGGGTAGCCGACGAGGTTCACTCGCAACCCCGGTATTCGGAAGCACCAGGTTATGTAGTTCCTGCACCAGCTTTTCGAATAGCTCGACCTGCTTCGTGCGCCCTCCCTTCCCCCAGAGCGCCCAGGTCATCTTTCGTCTTCTCGACTCGGACGTCGCAGCGTAAGGCCGGTGCAAGCCCGACGAGCGTAGAACGGTTGCTCGGCTGTGGGGTCCGATCTAGCAGGAAGGGAATGGTCGAGAAGGGTCAGACAGATAATGGTGGGGCATAGCTAAGGCAAATTGAACTTGATCGTTGCCCCCGCTTGACACGTGCGCCCCAGTTGTTGCTTGCCTTCCGAGAGGCTGTTATGCTGCGACGGACCAATCAATTACGAGATGCATGAAGCACGTTGGCCTACTCGGTGGACATCTAGCTTGACTCCACCACACCACAGCCCGATTAGGCATTCACCGTAGTACCCGTTAACAGAGTCCCTCCCTCCTCCACACAGTCTCTGGTCTCTGGCTACTGATCCGCAAGCTAAACCACCTTCCAAACAGCTTCCCTAGCCGTTAGAATATCGTCGTTCGCCATGGCCAAGGCGGTAGGGCTCGCCGCAAGTGTCATCGCCATCATCGACCTATGTGCCAAAGTCGCGACACTGTGCCTCCAATCCTCCACCGCCGGCGCAACGTTCTCCCCGGGCTCTCTTATCTAGAAGCATCTTTGACTCTGGCGTCAGAGGCCAGGACGCCACTTGCCCATTCGACGACCAGCGTAGGCCAATTTTTTGCATCATTATCCCCATCAATCAGCTTTTTACCATGGGTTTGACCGAATAACAGCTTCACGCTTTCTCTGTGGTCTGCCTGGAGCATGTGCGGTGTCACGTGACGGCCACGGCCTTGCCTGAATGTTGCCCCTGGCGACAATATGGCGTCTGACGCAATTGGGAGTCCGGCAGCCTATCTTGACCAAGCCATCAAACAATAAGCCACGATGAAATCAGTATCAGCAGCGGCAATCAGGCAGTCACTTGTTATCTTCTTTTGAGCATGGATCACAGTCGTGTAGAAGCGTGGATCGCAGACACCTATCCTTTCCTCCCTCCCTTATCGGAGTCGTCATCATCAGCCCATGTCACAACACCCAAGACGAAGCCTCCGATAAAGCGTAAGCAACCGCACGATACGCCCGCGATGGTGTCGCCGCCTCTGAGCGATGAACTGTCCTTCCCGGCCGACCCCGACGTCGATCCGAACCTCATACCACGAGAGCCCTCGCCGCCAAAGCGTCGCCGTCTCGAGCTCAACCGGTCCATTGCACTCCGACACCCCAATCCTTCGAACGAAGAACAGTCAGAACAATCTCGCGCCGATGTGAGCTCATTCGCAGGCGATGTCAGTTCCCATACGGAGTCAACAAGGACAGGTGTTGTCGCCGCAAGCAAAAAGTCGAAGTCGAGCCGAACTCGAAGTCCTGTCAAGGACATGGCCGATCTCCAGCTCGCCGAGAAGCCCATCAAGACGGTCATCTTGACGTCGCTCGACCAGCTCACGCCGGATGTCATTGAGCTGTTCCACAAGTCGAAAGCCGCGTCAGGGCTTCGCAGCATCGCACCGCGATCGGCAAAGGAGGGGATTATGGCAGGACTAGCCCCATTGGACTCAGAGCTGGCTGATGACACTTTCTATGATATGGAGTCGTGGGCAAAGGAGCATGGTGTTGATGAATGGGATGCTTTGAATGAACTGCGGGCTCTGAAGAGGATCGCCGACAGGTCACAAGAAGCCGGCCTGCTAAATCTGACTGAACCAGCTTGGAACGCCCGCGTCCACGAACCACTCTTGGACATTGCCTTAGAGCCATTCGGCAAGGAGCTCTCGCACTGGGACGTGACTCGGGCTTCGATCAATAAACAGTATCTTGGCAAGCACCAATCAGGCGGAGACCTCCAAGCCAAGATGGTCGACTTTTGCATCACTCTCAGCGACCCAGCCCTACAGCAACATGTCTGGAAGCGCCTTGCCAGAGCCAGCGACAACCACTCGATCAACCACTCCTCTACAAACCCTCTTCGCCCCCAACCCATCGCCGTCAGCATCGAGACAAAGGTCCCCGACGGGTCAATTGAGGAAGCCAAGGCCCAGCTCTCCGTCTGGGTCACGTCGCACCTTAAGCGCCTGCGGACGCTATCGGGCACGTCGCAGAGCCACATCAAGATCAACGCCAGCCTACCCGTCGCCCAGGTCAACGGGAGCTTGTGGACATTGCTGTTTCTGAGAGACGGCGATGAGGCTGTGGAGCTCATCGAGACGATCACGATTGGTGATACAAAGAGCGTCGTGGGGTGTTATCAGGTTGTGGCTTTTTTGCGGCACTTGGGGCATTGGGCTTTGACGGTGTACAAACCGTGGCTGTATGAGAATGTTTTAACAACGTAGCCATTACCGAAATCGCGACTAAACTTGAGAATGAATAATCATCTAATTGACTGAGTATAACTTTTAACTACTTCCTCAACTACTACCTCACCATGGGGCATAATTTTAAGTATGATTACTAGACTCGCTGTGATGGACCGCTTGTGATGGATTCTACACCCCGTGATGTGCCTTGCATACGGGGTACGAAGCCATCGGGTCAGTTGAAATTACCCTTTTGAGTTTCGCGGCCAATGCACTAGCCTATTTGAAATTTAGCGCCTAAGCTTCTAGCCAACCAGAAGTTAGCTGTCACGCACTAGCCCAATCAGGATTTCTCAGCCAACTCAGGGGCAAGCTCATTTTATCAAGTTGTGAGAACTTCAACAAAACCCAAGTCAATGACTGTAATACTGCATCATGCTCACTATGCCTACTGCATGCACACACATACACACAAGTCTATTATGCCCGGTAGGCCATGCCCAAAGGGCTCTGAAGCTAAAGATACATACCCCTCTCTAGTTCTTGCCTTGATCTCACTAAGCCCTTGTAGATCCCGCCTTGTCCTTTTGGTCTACATAGTAAGACGGCTACTGTCTTTCGTATCGCCAATCGAGCCGTACGAATTTATAGCAAAGCACAAGGAGCGTACTTGCACAACCTTTCTAGACCCCCTTCACCTGAACTTGTTCAACTGTTTAGCACTTACTGCATAACTCTTCATACCCGACAAACCTGGTGAATTGTTTCTTTTTGCAAAGCAGCGGCACAGCAGGGGAGGAGAGTGGTAATGTCCTCTTGTTTGCGCAGACGTGCCCTGACTCATGAGGAGGTCGAGGGGGAGACGCTCGGGGGTGTACCCCAGAAGTACCCGTCTCGGAGCTGTCTCCCGGGCCTTGGAGCGATGGTCGCCTTTTCCTCCCACGTCGCGCGGCTGCGCAATGAAGAATGATGGATGCGAATCGAATCAAGGCTGGTAGCGCTGGCCACTCACTAGACCCTCTGCGCAAGTCCGTAGCGAGCTAGCCACCACCTAGGTTATCCTCCTCCTTATCTGCCTGACTTGGGACCCGGAAGCGCTCTGGTGGCTGCTTACTGTTTGTTGGTTGTGATTTCCTTCCCAACTTTCCAGTCACGACGTGGGGGAGGAGTCCATTCTGGATCGACTGTTGTTGGACGCGTCAAGTGTCAAGGATCTTGTCCCGGCTCTGATGCTAAGACAGACATGCTCCTTGAAACAAGTACCTGGGCTCCGACTGCGAGATATGAATCTGCTCGCGACACTGTCGTTTCCTGCGTTCCACCTCCTTCTCGCGCGCTTCCCTCAGCTCCAGGCACGGTGATGCCGAGCAACATCACTTGACAATCTCTCCTTTCCTACCGTCGCAGTGACCGGCGCATCCTCTCGCTCCAAAGCGGCTGCTCAGCAACTCGACTAGTAGCAATGACTCTAGATAGCTGCCTTGAGCCTGCGTATCTCCCAGTTGACATCGGCCAAGAACTCGCCAATATCCATCCATATTGATACATATTTCTCGACTCGATTATCGAGTCACCTCCGTTTTATTTCTCGCTCGATATCAATTTCAGGAGACAGAGCCTCCTGCACTCCGTCTTGCTGCTCATATTGTTCGGCAGTGGCGTCATCTTCCGACCTTGCTCCCGTAGCTAGGGATGGGATTTGTTCTTGGCTCTTGAGATGACGATAAGTGATACCTGCCGAATTGCGGCGGTCGACTATCCCATGACTGTGCCATCCCACCAGCCATCCAGCTTCAGACGCACCAAGCTAGCCAGATGTGTTGAGCCGTCGGCTTCTACAGCCCCATCGTCCATATCGCGAAGTATGCGGTCGATGTAATTCCCAGCAGCACTGAGCTGCAAGATAAGACAAATTGCGCGATGAACGGCAAGAAGCCGGGGGTGTGGAGGTTCGATAGTTCGTTCTGGGGTTAGGTGAAGTTGACGGGTTACAGGGAACATCGTCTTTCTCAACCCCCGACGTTGGGTGGAATCAATCCGGTAGCTGTGAGGCCCATGCATGGGCTCGGGCATGGCCTCGAAAGAGATCTTGAAATTTCCAAACTGTCGATGGAGGTCAATCCGGAGAGTGAGGGCATTCAAAGGACGATCGATGTCCGGGCCGCCGATGAGATGGACAATACCATTGTCGAACATATCAAGTATTTCCAGTGCTATAGCTTTGGACTTGTTCTGGATCATATTAGCTTAAGCTCTCGCATTCTAAGTCGACTTACTAGCTCGGGGTTTGCTGTCGTAGTGTTCAAGGAGTGGGGAAGTATATGCGCAACCTCTAGCTCCGCAAATGAATCAGGGTCTTGATCTATCAGTAATTGTCCTTCGTCATCCAAGGCAGAATCGTCTCCGCTGTTCTCGTAACGTCTGTCGGCTTCTATTAGGTCGAAGTTGCGAGAAATCACGCAACGATGTCGATCGCGAATGAGACAGTCGCGTCTGAGCGAGGCCACTCGTTCTCTAGACTCCAAAGCAGAATGTCTGCTTGGAGCTTGGGAGGATCCTGCTGGCGAGGGTTGCGGCGTCTTGATAGCAGAAGCCTTGACTGGGATAGAATGAGCATAAAGTCTCGAACGGTTCCGGCGATCACCAACGTGGGAGAAAGAAGTTATTCAGTAAAAAGTCTGCAAACGAGTTTAGGCCCGAGCGGATCTCGTCCACTGTCGCTCTATCGTCGAAATTAATGGAGTCGTCTATCGAGATGTTGACGAACCTCAGGAATTCTTGCAGGAAAGGGCACCGAGGATCATCTGAGCGAGAATACTCATATGTCAGGCGAACCAGCTTGGTACGGCTATATGGTTTCTCCGTGGTTGAGTTCGAGGAGCCGTCGAAGTGGTTGACGATGTCATAAAAGGCGGCCTTGGCCTTGCCACGTTCAACAGGATTCAATGGACGCCATGTACTTTCAGAGAGGTCAATGACCCCTTCAAGTGAGGATCGATGACGACGGTGAGGCCCCATTCTTGGTAGTCTTGATTTCAGGCCTGAAGTTGAAGGGATGAAGTAGTGGGCCAGGAGAGAAGAATGACGCGCAAACCAATCAATCGTCGACTGAGTCATCGCCTGTCGACTGTGAGTCACGTGGCTGATCAGGTGCTCACTGTATTGAATGCCTCGGGCATCAATCGCCCCTCTCACTATCGTACAGGAAAAACTTTTCTCAACAGCGAGAACGAATTTTTGAAACAACAGCCCCAAAACAGAACTCATACGCCTCTCTGACGGGTCAACTGAATAGCCTGAAGTCTAGCGCATCGCCCAGTGCGTTTTTAGACCATCATGGCGACTTCGTGGCCCCAAGAGGTGGCCTGGCCCGCCGAATTCCGCGAGCATGCCACGCAACTTGCCAAATTCGGCTCGAGAGCCATAATTACGGTCGCACATTACCACACGGGTGACAAAACCATGTACGAAAATGACTGGAGCTATTTCGCACATAGGCTTTAGGCGTTTTTAGTCAGTCACACAATCTCATGATGGATAGACCCGAGCTCACTTGGGGAATGGATGGGGATAGCCCATGACTGCTACGAGGTGGCGATGGGCTGGGTATTGATGCTGGTGTGTATGTGTGAGTGAGCGAGCGAGTGAAAAAATTGTGACGCGTCACCAGGAATTATCACGACATATTCCCTAGTGGAGATGCCATCCAAATGGAGAGATACCTTCCGGATNGACGCGTCACCAGGAATTATCACGACATATTCCCTAGTGGAGATGCCATCCAAATGGAGAGATACCTTCCGGATAGTGTGCAGTACTGTGGTCTTGCGAGGGTCCACAAAATTACTAAGTATTTTAACATGGTTGAGGCTTCCCAAAAAGGTTTTGTCACCCATGTGGTAATATGCAACCGTACACGTGCTAGAGGGCCATAGCAACTGGGTCAGCTCGGC
Organism: Fusarium cf. falciforme; assembly: GCA_011033785.1. Classification (NCBI taxonomy): domain Eukaryota; kingdom Fungi; phylum Ascomycota; class Sordariomycetes; order Hypocreales; family Nectriaceae; genus Fusarium; species Fusarium cf. falciforme. The sequence goes on along the minus strand of WESZ01000162.1, from coordinate 31,519 downwards.
GGTATTCTCGCACGACTCGACGAAGGTGGCATCGGCGTCCCGTGACGAGACGGTCCGGATCTGGAACGCGGAGACGGGATTAAGTGTGAATGTCATTTCGATGGACTCCTACGCAGACGTTCTTTATTTTACGCCTGACGACCGTGTCATTGCCACAGGGAATGGCGTGTTTGTCGTAGCCGGCAGGTCAGTATCTTCCACAGAGCCTCACATAACATCGCAGCCTTCGGCAGTCTCAACGCTCGGCTTGCGAGATGGGACCTGGGTGACGATGGTAGGAACGGATTTGCTTTGGCTACCTCCCGAATGTCGCGGTGGGCAAGTGGCTGTTTCAGGAAGCACGGTTGTCGTAGGCTGTCAGTCAGGAAGAGTTGTGCTCTTGGGATTTTCTGATACGGAAGTAGCGAATATATACTGATAATAGTTGATGGTTGTCTATATTGCTCACAAATACACTAGTTGATATGCTTTTTCCTGAAGACGTCGCTACGGTCGACCCAGGCCCGCCATTGGCGAGAAAACCCAAATCTAACAAGGAAGAGAAGAAGGAGAAGAAAATGGCAAAGAAAAAGAAGGTCATGGCCCTTGGGCTCTCAGCATTTGACAAAGTTGGACCTCCTGCCCCTCCGGCCTGCAGTGAACTTCCATCTCTCATATTTACCCCCTCATCTGGTGATGGTTAGGGTGTGATACCTTTCTAGATTGGAGACGTAGTCGCTTCAAATGGAGCCGCATCATTCCCCATTCGTCTCGGGATTGGGCTGACCATACGTCTGTCGTCATCCGTCAACGAGAGGACGCTCTTGATGCTGGCATATATTGTGTCCATCGATCGGAACATTTGAGTCACCAGCTTTGCCTCGACACAATACTTGGTAGGAAGATCCAAAATTGTTCAGAATGAGCTATCAGAATCAAAGTACACATCCTCCTCCGCCTCGGTAGTTACGTCATCTTCCTGTGATCCTGCAGAGAAAGAATCCTTGACAGGCCATTTATCTAGACCTGTCCGCTGTTTTCCAGAAATAGGAAATCGCTCTGTGAAGGCTTCCCGGACCATCTTTCGCGTCCTGTACTTGAATATTCGGCTATGCGAGACCACAAACAAAGTCGCATTGTATGCCATGTTGCTGTTCCCAACATCTGACTGCAGGAACATATACAAGAGTCGAAAGGCCGAATCTCGTGCGATGCTTTTCAGTCCTTCAATCTCTCGTCTTTCGTCTGGATCCCAGTCGCTTTTGCCTCTCCTCATGTCGTCCATAACATCACGAATGGTGCGCCCTTCGATAACGTCAATGGCGAGAGAATCGAGGGTATCGCAAAGAACATGGTACTGGGAGAGTTGGGTCGGCATGCGGCGAAAGAATTGTCGAAATCCATTCTCCACTCCGTTGCTGATGACTTCGGAATATGGTACATCACCGTAGGTTTCGTACGTCCCTTTCGTTGCTGCCGGGCACTTGCCAGTTGCTTTGGTCTCTGCTTGGTCGGCAGCTCGTGAAGCATTCTCCCTTTCTGCGTCATGATCCACGTTCGCTGCCGCTTGAGAATCACTCCTATCGTCCCATTTAGAATACAAGACGTTCGGTAACATCTCTTTCCTATCAGACCTGCAAACTATCAGTTTGTTTCCACCATCATATCTGACAGTAGCCTTTCCGCCAGATCTCTTCACCACATCGGAGATTTTCTTAATCAGCGCCGCCAATTCTTTCAGGTACCTTTGGTTGAGCTCCTCCCATCTCTTGACTTGAGCCGCCACATTTTCCACCAGTGGTGCCTGAAATTTTCCTCTGTTGTGATAAGCGCGCACAAGCTTAAAGGTTTGAGACACCCAGAGCTGCGGCGCAACTTCCTGTATCGGAAGATGTTTGCTGGAGGTTCGAGTCTTGATCTCGAGGATTGATTCGAGAGGTATCATTCGACCTTCTTTCTTGACTGTTAATTCAACTGGGGTAGGAGTGACTTTCAGAGCGTTGCTAGTCGATGATAGAGATAAAGTTCCCATCATGCTGGACAGATGGTCGTCTTCTGGCTTTTCGCTACCAGAGAATTGAGTCATGATATCAGCAGCCACGTATCCATCGGCTTCGTAGCGTACGATAAAGTTCAGGTCGCCTAATTGGTATGAGATAATTCTGTGATGACCGGTGCTACCATTGATCTGGTTAATCGTGTATGCTTTCTCGAATTCGTGACCAAAGCCCCTGAATTCAAGTGGCCCAATAGTCCTGCTAGCTGCGGTCTCCTCTCGGCAGAATATCGCGGTTGTCCCTGTGATCTCGATGCCTATGGTAAATGGCTCTAGTTCGTTTGGGGTCAAGTTCGGGTAGACGAATGACAGGAGTTTGCGGATATTGTTTCGGTCGGTCACGACGTCAACCGACCGGATGTCGAAAGAAGGATTCATCATGTATAACGCACGAAACAGAGGCTCGATCGGGCTGCCTGGGTGTCGAGCTCCATTTTGGTCAATGTAAACCAGGCCAGAGTCCTTGTTCAGCTGCCTGGAAACTTTTGGAGCTGACCAAAGACGTGGACTCCCCGGGACCGCAATGGTGGGTGTAGGTCTCTCAATCCAGTTGTAGGAGGATAGATGCCTAACATTGGTAATTGACGCCGCAGGAGGAACGCTGAGGTCTTGGAGATCTATGCGAGAGATCTCGGCCACGATTGTGGATGTCATTGTCTGAACGCGTAGAGGCAGGCGACTAGAGGGAAATGAACTATTGTAGCTCTGTTCCAATCCTAAGGAAGACGACAGTTTAGGGCCTGGAAAGATACCGACAGAACTTCGTCATTATAATGAGAAATTTCGACTTTTTCTTTTTGCTTGTATCTGTGGGAGTACCCTACAAGGCTGTACTCATCACGCCGCGCGTGGACACATACTTGCGTACCGATACAGGCTCATGCAGATACGAGTCTCTGATTCAAGGAACTGGTTGGTGAGGCGATTGGGCGTGTTGCACAACACATGCAATAGTCATGCTACATCGTAATCAGTGCTTGAAAAAAACAAAAGTTTCTTGTAACGGAAGACTTGGTACTCGACCAGCTGGGAAGCTAGCTGTGGACCAGCAAGCCACGTAATATTGCGCGAGGACAGCCAATCACTGGGGGGTTTGTTGACACTATCACATGGAGAAAGAGTGATTGACGCTGTACTGTTAGAATACCGGTATCACTTGAGTAGTCGCGGACACGCTGATGTGACATTGCGGCTGGTCCCTACCATCAAACGTAATTTAAACAGCCGATCACGCGCCCCGGAAACCCAAGTAAGCCACTTCAGCTCGACCAAAGCCTGGAGTTCGGATAGCAAAGTACCTGGCTCTTTCCGTGTTGCTGCAGGTTTGGGAATTGGCAAATTGATACTTCTGCGCGGGGCGAGCTGGTCTGCCCTATGACGACTTGATGATGACAGGTGTGCGGGCAAGCGTCACACTGTCAACCACGCAATGCTGTAACCTCCCGTGTCATTCAAACTGAGGCAAGATACGGAGTACCACGGCCAATGATTCCCAACCCGGTCGCCATTTCTGCTGAGCCGACAGTCCCTCCCCTGACCGCCCCATCCCGATTTCTCATGCATCTTTTTCAAGCCAACTGCATCTTGCCCCTCTCGCACCAGTAACCGACCCACCAAGCTGAATAAACGCCGCCTTAGCTTTAGGGTTGCTTACCTCTATATTTGTCTGTTGATCGAGCGCTACCGAAGGTCTAATCCATATGTGTCCCCGCCACGACTTGTTCAGCTGCCTGCAATTTGGCACCTATCTGGCGTGTGCTCATATCAGCCCTGCTTGTAAGACTCAACTCCTACCATGGCGGCAGCGGTCAAACAAGCCGTCAATGGGGTATTCGACAAGGGATCCCATAAAAACCAAAAACGACAATACATCGACGCGGTCTCGTTCCCTGGAGAGGAAATCACGGAGATCCTCCCATCAAGCTCGATGGCCTCCGAGCTTTGGAAGCTGGTTAAAGGGCACATGAGCGATGCTACGAGTGTGAGGGCAAGGGCCTCCAAACTAAAGCCGTTTCTAGCTTCTGCCTTTGACTAGAAGCAAGAGGCGTGTAGGTCGGATTTAAGTTTACTCTCTCCCTGTAGGGTTGTCATCCAGTAATCTTTCTTCCTTTTTAGCAATCGAGCCGGTCAAATAGCTTATGCCACCTGTCATAATAAATTGTAATGTTAATTTTTTGAGGCGCCATGCCCAGCGCGAAGCAAATGAAAATAGATTGATGTCAAAAGTTTTTGTTGGAGACTGGAGTCTAATTAAGGACAATTATCAGGGGACAAGCGACTAACAGGGCAGGCGACAATCTAGAATAGAAGAGTAGGGAGTTCATATTCGCTCTGTGCAGAAAGAGACATGGTTTAAAGGGTCATAAGGGGATGAGAAAGACAGATAATTGAATGGAAGTAAAGACTGAATTGATCTAAGAAGCACTTATCCCATTGGCGTGTTCGTCGGCGTAGCTCTCCACTCCATCCACGAGCCATCACCAAAAATTAGGCCAGCCCTTGTTCGGGCCCATGCGGGTTTGTGTCAATGCGGAAAGCTAGACACGATACGAGTCGCTACCTCAAGCAGCATGTGAACGGGGTCTCATACGTTCACAGCCGGCTGTGAATTTAATATCACGTGACTTACGCACACAGCCGGCTGTGAAAATAAGATTCGTTATGTAAGCCCAAAAAAGGGGTAACATACTGCAAATTGGTGCAAATTAGGGCCCCAATTCAACGATCAACAGCNTCATACGTTCACAGCCGGCTGTGAATTTAATATCACGTGACTTACGCACACAGCCGGCTGTGAAAATAAGATTCGTTATGTAAGCCCAAAAAAGGGGTAACATACTGCAAATTGGTGCAAATTAGGGCCCCAATTCAACGATCAACAGCTTCTGTGACATCAATTCAACGTGCCGCGCCTTCTTTCAGCTACTATGAACCCAATTGGCGTCCCCACTGCCTTCCCTGATGATGCTATGCCTCCTGAAGGTCAATATAGCTCACGGCAGGAACTGGTCACCGCAATCAATGCTTGGGCAGCGCCTCGAGGCTATGCCTTTTCAGTTACGACCTCTTGGAAGACTCCCAATGGAAGAACCGGGGTTATCTACGGGTGTGACCGTTCAGGGATAACGAAGGTCAAGCCAACGAAGAAACGGAAACGGAGGACTACAACACGTCGTACAGGATGCCTCTTCTCTATCACAGCAAAGGAAAGCCTGTGTGGGACCATTTGGAAGCTCACACATCGTCCCGGACCTGGTTTTCATCAACATAACCACGAGCCAAGCTTCAGTGAACAAGCACATCCAGCACATCGTCATCTATCATCCCCAGATAGATCAACAGTCCACAGACTCACCGATGCCGGCATTGAGCCAAAGAAGATTCAATCCTATCTACGCTTGAACTCAGATACACTTGCTACACAGCAAGATATCTACAATTGCATTGCACAAGGGAAGCGGGAGCTTGCCAAAGGCCAAAGCAACATGCATGCCCTTGCCAATGAGCTTGAGAACGAAGGCTTCTGGAGTCAGATACGCCTTGACGAGAGTAGCAGAGTCACATCAGTGTTTTTTGCACATCCAAGCTCATTGAGATACCTCAAGTTATACCCTGAAGTGCTCATATTAGACTGTACGTACAAGGTCAACAAGTATAGCATGCCTCTTCTCGATATAGTTGGTGTTGATGCTTGTCAACGATCCTTCTGTATTGCATTTGCCTTTCTCAGTGGCGAGGAAGAAGGGGACTTCATCTGGGTTCTTGAACGGTTACGGTATATATATGAGCATTATGGGGTAACCCTTCCGTCTGTAATACTCACAGATCGCTGCCTTGCTTGTATGAATGCTCTTTCTTCTCCCTCTTGCTTCCCTGAGTCACCTTTGTTATTATGCCTATGGCATATCAACAGAGCGGTCTTAAGCTATTGCAAGCCCGGATTCACTCGAGAGAAAGACGATACTCAAGGGCAGGAAGAGTGGGATACATTCTACAAGTCTTGGCATGAGATCGTGGCCTCAACGACCGAGGATATCTACAAGGAGAGGCTTGAGAAGTTCAAGCAACGCTACAGCTCTAGCCACCTCAACGAGGTTGGCTACATCATGGAGACTTGGCTAGACCTCCACAAGGAGAGGTTTGTGAAGGCCTGGGTTTATCAACACCTTCATTTCCAGCAATTCGTTACGTCACGGGCCGAGGGCATCCATCAGCTCGTCAAATCTCACATGAAGACCTCGAAAGTTGACCTTTTTGGGGCCTGGAATATCATCAAGCTTGTTCTGTTGAACCAGCTCAACCAGCTCGAGGTTAACCAAGCTCAGCAGCAGGTCAGCACACCAATTGATATATCTGGGCCGTTGTATAGTAATATCCGTGGTTGGCTATCACATGAAGCCCTGCGGCAACTTGATGCTCAACGGCAACGACTATTGAGAGAGTATCCTGCATGTACAGGAGTCACTGCGAGGACCCTTGGTCTGCCTTGTGCTCATATGCTTCAACCTTTGGTACAGCTCGATGAGCCCCTTCTGCTAGAGCAGGTCCACTCACACTGGCTTCTCCATCGCCCAGGAACCCCCGGGCTTATTGTTGAGCCTCGCAAGCAATTTGATCGCCTAGCAGCCAGTCCAAAGCTTCCATCAACAAGCACACAGCGTGAGCGTTGTGCATTTGAAGCCATTGAGAAAGCAGTACGGCCAAAGGCGCCACCAAAGTGTTCCAAATGTGGCAAGCTGGGCCATACATCAAGGTCTAAGGTGTGCCCCTTGCGCTACGAATATCTCGTAGAGACTCCAACAGGATCCTCTACAACAAAAAATCCAGTACAGACTCCTATTGAAGCCTCTACAACTACGCATACAACAACACATACAACCACTCGCTCTGTAACCCGCTCAGTATCCCCTGCATCTCTGTCAGGAACCTCTATAGTATCTGAGATTATAGCCTACACAACAACGCACACAACAACACACACAACAACTCATATAGTATCTCCTCCAACACCTACACCAGCAACTGCGGCTCCTACATTACGAGCTGATGACCCGCGTGCCATCTACCAACGGTACAAAGAAGCACGAGAGGCCTGGTATGCTACAGTGCCCCGGGGAGGGTTGAGGACCAATCAACAATACCGGAAGGCTATGGGGTTGCCGGCACGCTATAGCAACGCAGAGCTCGAATGGTGTATTGACTATAAGCAAATGGGGAGCCATTGCAGGGGGGAATCCGGTATGAGACAGTGGACTAAGGAGGAGAAGATGAGTTATCTTGACTGGGATAAGGCAGAGAACGAGCGGGTTGAAGCGGAGGTAGGAGAAGAGATGGCAGAGAAGCCTTTCTTGCAGCGGCGAGGAATGAAACACATCTGGGATGCTGCTGAGAGAGATGTTATGCAGCAGCGGGGAGGGGCCTAGTGGGAACGCCCCCCGCTAACATTTGCAAAGTTGATACGAAATGTGATAAAAAATATATCATTTAAATGAGAAAGAAAGGGTAAAACTCCGAGTATAGGATTGGTGATCTGATGGCTTAGTTTGAGGAGGTTGCTCATTCACATACGGATTGGGCTTACATAACGAATCTTATTTTCACAGCCGGCTGTGTGCGTAAGTCACGTGATATTAAATTCACAGCCGGCTGTGAACGTATGANGGTGATCTGATGGCTTAGTTTGAGGAGGTTGCTCATTCACATACGGATTGGGCTTACATAACGAATCTTATTTTCACAGCCGGCTGTGTGCGTAAGTCACGTGATATTAAATTCACAGCCGGCTGTGAACGTATGAGACCCCCATGTGAACGAAGGCTTGACGTAAGTCCGGCAATTAACTCAAAAGTTTAAGCTGCTATGGTAACACCCGTTGTAACCGAGACTTCGTATGAACTAGACCTAGATCTCATGTTATTGAGGAGCTTGCCCGATTCTGATTGAAAGATTGAAAGAGTAGTAAAGAATGATGGATGGAGTGACCGATTATTTAACGTATAGAGGCCGTCGTACGTACTTGCACTGTTGGGGAAACATTGGCCTGCCACCAAACCTTATTCTTGAAGTCCTAAAACTAATCTTTTGCTCCAGCCGGTGTACTGTATCCTGCTTATCATCGTGAATTGAGTCACGAGGTGTCAGTCGGTCGGCAAATTTAGATTGTTCTCTAACCCTAAGTTGGAAGGCGTCCCATAAGGCGTCCCAGGTCGGACAGTTTGTAGGTCATTCGGCGAGTACTAGAGCCGCTGCTAGTCAGCTTTGAAAGTAAACCTTATCATTGTAGAGTTGGTGCAACCCACAGGAGGCACATTTAACACTCGCAACTCTATCCGGAATCGCATGCCTGAAGTGCTGCTGACTGTTAAGTACAAGGTCTAGCAAAAAGTCGGTTCCAGGCTGGCGACACAAGCGCACTCATGTGCGACCACACTTTAAATCATTATCCTTCCAAGGAAGTCTTCCATTCTCCATTTCCCTGCGTCATGGACCTCGTCATCGAACCAGATCAGGATCATCACGTCATTCATTGAAAACTCAGCTAGCACGAACTTTTGAGAATATCCTCGTCTCAACCGTTCATTGATACCTGGATCGAAGGCTTTAGCCTCACAAAGTCTTGAATATATTTCTTATGCCGACACGATTTGATGTGTATGGGATCGACCTTCCACTTCAAGGAACCAACAAAGTTGTATCTCCGTGGACCTCTCGCGAGTAGGAATGGCAACTACGACACGCACATATTGGTGACGCTTGTTAAAACTCCTCTACCGGTCACTACAGGAACAACGGCCCGCTTACTTGAACTCTATCTGGGTGGGCTGCGCCAGTCAACCAGCAGATGGCGACAGCTCATAGCCACCAACCACTGTCCCCTCGATTGTGATAAGCCTCCCTCGCGGTCACTGCCAGGGATTCGCACCAATAAAAACTGTCCCTGTAGGCGATACTTTTTTCAGCACTGATCTTCGCCGAGCTTGTATGTTCACGCCTCATAAGACTATAGCAGATAAGATCTTATCGCCGGGATTAAAAAAGAGTTTTGCTAGTATCATAACACTGGGGCAAGATACCTGTGGGAGGCTTATCACAGTCGAGGGGATAGGAAAACCTAAAATACAACAGAGTTCAGGATGGTCGTCAAGTTGCATGTAATTCTTTCTGAGTGGTGGTCGAGACCAGGAGAGGGCACCGAGTCGGAAACCTGCGTCGACCTACAACGCAATGCCAATAGATTGCTCATCGACACCGAAACCGGCAGGCCTCGGTGCGACGTCGTTCTCCTATAAGTATATCCACCCGATCCTAGTAATTCACGAACGAAGGTGGGATCTACTTCCAGTCTCGGAAAGCGGCATTCTCATATGATCAATGTTAACTCATTCCCCTACTTTACTTGATAACTGTGATTAAGCTTCTCCAGAAATGTCTACACCTACTCATGTGAGTTCTTCCAGTCGCTTCGATATCGTTGGAAAGAGCACAACAAACTTATGATGCGACGAAAGACCATCTCGTTTGATAACTCAACGGCGAGTGCAGTAGTCCTGGGGCTGCCACCAAATAACCCGCCGAATTGCTTCATATGTCAACAGCGCTCAGTCCAATTCAAGACGCGAACATCCAATCGAAAGGGAAATGCAGGCCGTCCCTACTACAAGTGTGTCCATTGCCGCAAGTTCCTTGCGTTTGCCGACCAACGAGGCAATGACCCACAAAACCCTCCATGTCATTGTGCTCTTTCTAGCAAGCGGCAGGCTGCCGGTCAAGAGAAAGGGTCAGGCTTGCACTACGTTTGCCGTAATGGGACTTGCGATTTCTACGCCCCATGCCTTGATAATGGCGGAAATCAAGTTTCGGTAGACGGTGATCTCAGGCGTATGTTGGCATCGCTTCAAATTATCTAGAAACCTGAAATTTGTCATTTTCCGAGCTCTTCCTGTGGGACAACTGTGATCATGTTGATTAGATTCTCCACGACGATGCAGAGATTGAGGACAAACAAGCAATACCCCAACGCGTGGGGTCATCAATAGAACAAGTAGGGCGAGGGTTTCACGGTGTCGCGTGGGATGTGTCGAATGAGATCACGTCTGGGACGAACAGTACCCTGGTCGGTTTCCAGGAACTAGTACGCATCGGATCGAACGGCTGCCCATGTTAGACAGCCACGGTACCCCTGCTCGTCCGGTAAGATAAGATAAGATAAGGGATAACGTAATCCAGATCTGAAATACCTGGGTCCAAAGAGGCAGCTGATCGGCTCAATTTTAAAATGGAAGAGAAATTCCCGGATGATGCCTTACTTGTGGGGGCCTAGAGATCGGCCCGGTGACCCGTGCTTGGTCTTCGTAACTGCGTTACGCTTGGAAGACCAAGCACGGGGGGAGATGCCCAAGCAGACTGGCGCACCCGGGTGCCCATGTATCAGTCGCCTCTCCACGCCATATTCACAAATGTGTCGTGGAGTGTCGTGGATTTGAACCCTGTCCAGAGGGGTAGTCATGACCACGACAATAACTCTGGAGGCAAATTGGACCGCGCACCGGGCAATTTCATCATGCACGATAGCGTCGATGTCACCAGGTGTCAATTCAACGACGACAGTTCCTCTCTGAATGCGCTGAACATCCAATTCTGTCGCACCGCCTCCTCTGGGTCCGGCCAACGGACCATGGTCTTTCAGCGCATGGTGTAGGGTGACTAATATGCTCTTCGAAATCTACCTACGCAACCCTGCGTCAGACGCGGCCTAAAGACAACAATAACAACAACAACAACAACAAACATCTATCACGTCTCTCAAAGAACTCAGTTGGAGTCCAAAAGCACGGGAAATTTATGGCTTAAACTTCCTTGTCGGTCAATGGTTAGCTCAACGCGCGGCACAGCCGTTGGTAATGGCTATTTTCCCAAGTCCATGGAGAGGAGGAGAGCGAAGAACTGTAACGGATCTAGGATGATACGGCTACCAGATCGGCTAGTCCTGGCAGTATCGGTCTATGTACCGGGAGGAGACGTTCAGGCTCTGCAGGACACGTGCGTTGACCTTCGCAAAGTAATTACGGACGTGAGACGGGAATCAGGAAAGGCAGTGGATGTGGTCGTCGCCGGCGACTTCAATCGCCACGACCAACTGTGGTGTGGAGACGAGGTTTCAATGGAGAGACAGGGTGAGGCGGATCCAATCATCGATCTGATGAACGACTTTATGCTCAGGAGCCTCCTCCGCCGAGGCACGAAGACATGGCACAGCGGGGATTACGAAACGACTATCGACCTTGTTTTGGCCTCTGAGGAGCTCGCAGACACAGCCATCAAATGCACGATACATGACACAGAGCATGGATCGGATCATCCCACGATCAACACGGCGTTCGACGTCTTAGTCCCCACGCCGAAGCAGCAAGAGAGACTTCTGCTTAAGAATGCGGCCTGGAAGAAGATCAATGACAGGATCACGGACAGGCTGGGAAGCAGTCCAGCGGGGAACACCGTGCGGCAGAAAACAGACAGGTTGATGTCGGCAGTCTTGGAGGCTGTCCAGGCCCTGACACCCAGAGCCAAGCCGTCGCCACACGCAAAGAGGTGGTGGACTGACGATCTCACACAATTGCGACAAATGTACACATACTGGAGGAACCGAGCCCGGACCGCAAGACNCTGACACCCAGAGCCAAGCCGTCGCCACACGCAAAGAGGTGGTGGACTGACGATCTCACACAATTGCGACAAATGTACACATACTGGAGGAACCGAGCCCGGACCGCAAGACGCGCAGGAACGAGCACTTCCGACCTGGAAAATACGGCAAAGGGGGCGGCAAAGCAGTANTACTGGAGGAACCGAGCCCGGACCGCAAGACGCGCAGGAACGAGCACTTCCGACCTGGAAAATACGGCAAAGGGGGCGGCAAAGCAGTACCACGACGCCATACGAAACGGAAGAATTCTCCCTGGAACGAGTTTCTAGCGGACAACGACAACATCTGGAAGGCAGCCAAGTACCTGAAGTCCGGCGACGACACGGCGTTCGGAAAAGTCCTGCAGCTGGTGAAAGCAGACGGGACAACAACGACCAGCCACAAGGAGCAGGCCGAAAAGCTACTAGCCAAATTCTTCCCGCCATTGCCAGACAACATTGAAGACGAAGGTCCGAGGCAACAGAGAGCTCCAGTAGTGATGCCTACANTAGCCAAATTCTTCCCGCCATTGCCAGACAACATTGAAGACGAAGGTCCGAGGCAACAGAGAGCTCCAGTAGTGATGCCTACACTCACCCGTAGCTGCATCGCTGCCTCTTGGGCTGTATTTGACAAGTATTACCAGCTTACGGATGAGAGCCCTGCCTATGGCGCGGCAATGATGCTTCATCCGTCACGCCGTATGGCCCACGTCAAAAAGAATTGGCCCAAGTCGTGGCACAAACCGGTACTTGATGGCGTGATGAAGTACTGGGAGGACTACTACCAGACGCTGCCGATTACCACCACAACGCCCGACCTACGAGACAAACTGCAGCCACCCGATGAGTATGAATTGCTCGCTCGAGAGCTCGATGTCGTTCGCCCGGCAATGAACGAGCTCGATGAGTACCAATCCTTCATCACACAAGCGCCAGTCGCGATTGACTGCTCGCCGCTTACTTGGTGGCTCCGAGAAGAACAGCAACAGCGATACCCTCGTCTCTCCAGAATGGCCGTCGATATCCTTTCAGCGCCTGCTATGTCCGCCGAGCCAGAGCGTGTCCTTTCTGGTGCGCGACGTACGATATCCTGGGATAGATGTCAGCTAGGAAGTGGCACAATTGAAAAGGGGGAGTGCATAAAGAGCTGGATTAAAAGCGGTATCACACAAGGGACCCCAGTTGAATTGATCGAAGCAGAGAGCGAAGAGAACGACGACGGTATGGCTAGATGGCGAGAAACCACGCCTACGTCCTAACCGAGGCCGACTCGTATGAGAAACGATGAAGTAATTTTTTGTATTCCATACGGAGAGAAATTCGTAATCCATACAGGAATCGTTCTATATGGAATATGGAATATGGATAGAAAGCCTGTCAACGAGGTCTTCGAGAAACGGACGCAACATGAGACCGCGCCGCATCATATACAGAGTCGACAACCAGCGAGTCTGGTTATCGCGGACAACGTCGACAGGCTTCCTTGCTCGAATCTTCGGGTTGTCTGAATGTTGAAAGTGTTGAAATGAGCATGTGGCGTTCAGTGTGAGAAATAGGCGGTTCAGTCCAGTCCAGACACCCTGGACTGGACCGCCTATGTAACAGGAAGCACTGGACTGGACCGCCCAGCAGTCCAAAGGGCTTGGACTGAACCGCCTGCCTTAACTGGACTGGTGCCAAGGTCGGACCAAAATTTGGTATGGCGATCAAGTTTCGGTGTTGTTGTGCCTAGTTATGCTTCAGCAGCCNACAGGAAGCACTGGACTGGACCGCCCAGCAGTCCAAAGGGCTTGGACTGAACCGCCTGCCTTAACTGGACTGGTGCCAAGGTCGGACCAAAATTTGGTATGGCGATCAAGTTTCGGTGTTGTTGTGCCTAGTTATGCTTCAGCAGCCCCCTGCGCAGCCCCCTGCGCAGCCAGCCTGCCGTACGGCCAACTTTTTACCCAGCAATATCTGCTTTATAGATTTCGAAGGTATGTAGGCCGGTCAAATAATCATAGTTTCCACCAAACTCAACCAATCAGATTGCACTATTTACTCACCTAACAATATGGGCCTTAAATGGGCGGTCCAGGCGGTCCAATGACCCTGGACTGGACCACCTGGTCCAGCAATTTTTCCGGACTGGACTGGACTGAATAGGCGGTCCAGTCCAAGAGCCCATTATGGACCGCCTATTTCCCACACCGGTGGCGTTGATTGAAGAAGAAGAAAGATTGGTGTTAACCACCGGAAACTATTGACAAGAATACATCCACATCCTCGCCACCAATGGATCGGAGTAGCCATTGATCCGTTAAACAATGGATCTCAACAGAATCGCCCAACCTATGTCTTGATATAATGCCACCAAGAGGTCCTCCATCTGCTCAATGTGGGCGTAAGCCGTTCAAATCCCGGTAATGCGGAAATGGCAACTTTTCCTCTGTCGACCAGAAGCATGAAAATGCCCTCGCCATACTGATTGCCCATGGCCGCTGATACCACCCCCTCTGTGATTGCGACCTCGTCTCCTCGCCGGTCGAGAAGCAACGCCATCACTTCCTCATCAAACCTGCCGGCAATAATAGATACCATTTTCTCTGTGATTGCGACCTCGTCTCCTCGCCGGTCGAGTAGCAGTGTCATCACCTCCTTGCCATTCCTAGAGTTTCCTGCCGCAGCCTTCACTACCTCCTCTGTGATAGTGACCTCATCTCCTCGCCGGTCGAGAAGCAACGCCATCATTTCTTCATCAAACCTGTCGGCAATAATAGATACCACCTCCTCTGTGATTGTGACCTCGTCTCCTCGCCGGTCGAGGAGCAGTGCCATCACCTCCCCACCGTGGCTATAATTCTCTGCCGCAGCCTTCACTACCTCCTCTGCGATTGTGACCTCGTCTCCTCGCCGGTCGAGAAGCAGTGTCATCACCTCCTTGCCATTCCCGGAATTTCTTGCCGCAGCCTTCACTGCCTCCTCTGTGATAGTGACCTCATCTCCTCGCCGGTCGAGTAGCAGTGTCATCACCTCCCCACCGTGGCTATAATTCTCTGCCGCAGCCTTCACTACCTCCTCTGTGATTGCGACCTCGTCTCCTCGCCGGTCGAGGAGCAGTGTCATCACCTCCTTGCCATTCCTAGAGTTTCCTGCCGCAGCCTTCACTACCTCCTCTGTGATTGTGACCTCGTCTCCTCGCCGGTCGAGAAGCAATGCCATCACCTCCTTACCATTCCCAGAGTTTCCTGCCGCAACCCGCATCACTCCTGTGGTTACCTTTCCTCCCAGATCTAGTAGGATAGAAACTATACTTGGATGTCCTGATCTAGCAGCGCATTCTAGTGGCGTTTGGCCGGAAGCATCTTTGCAATCAACAAAACGGATTAACTCCTCTGCACTATGATGTTGATCATATGAGCAAGTGACATAATCCGCTACAGCGGGGATCCCCCACCGTGCAGCCACATGAAAAATGGAGAATTTATGTGGAATTCTGGGCAAGAACCTATTGAGACGATATGATCTTAGCCAGTACTCCCGACACGGAGAATCGATTTCGAAGAAATCCACTTGCGGAGCCTTGACCTCAAATCCCGACTGCGCCATGCGAGCATGATTGGCCCAATCTTGGGTTGCATACTCTGAGAAATGGACTTGTGATTGCTTCCTATCACGGTATTCCTTGATGAGGAGATCAACGCAGCGATAGGCAAGGTCGGCATGTGCCTTGAGCTCGTTGATGAAACTGCCGGCCCCCGCCCCAGCTAAAAAGTCCTTCACGGACTGATGCAGTAAGAGCACTTTTTCGTCTTGGATGATGACCATTAGGCGGCATAACGCGATTTGCTCGCGTGTAAATTGGATCCGTGTCTCCACATCCTCCTCATCTTGGTGCAATTGGCAAGCTTCAGACAGCTCTAACACGGTCAGTGGCCGCAGACACACGGCAACGAAGCTCAGAATGCGGTGGACTTGGACTTCGTGGGCTAGGCCCCTGTGCTCAAGAGCTGTGTCAAGAAGCTTCTTGTAGAGTGAATGAAGGCCTTTAGGCATGTCTTGCAAGACTCGGACAGCGTCCATCGAAGGGATATCCTCGAGCTCTTTACAGGCTAAGCCAACCCAGAGGAAAGTACCGTCGGCTTTCTCTCTGAGGATATTGCTAACCTGGCTTTTCACCTTGTCTGTGTAATCTTGCCGATCGGCCAGGTCTGCCATCTTTTCCTTTATACATCGATCAATGTCTTGTTTTGCCTTGGGGAAGGAAGCCAAGTCTCTATTCGTAAATTTCTTCAAGTATTTGCGGATCTCGGGATACGGTCGACTGGTGACCAATATCCGGATATTCGGCGGGGCATTCCGACTCTGAAAGGTTTCTCGCAGTTGCCGCAGCAGGATGTCCTGCGATTCTCGATCGCATTCATCCAGCGCGTCAATGATGCAGTATTTTCGACCGGTGTCCTTGTCCGCGGCGGCGTCCATGAAGATCGTCCAGAGAGCGTCGAATGAATTGAACAGCTCCCTCCCGCGCTCTTTGTACTTTGGCAAGAGATAGTTGAGAAGCTGCGGGTGCTGCTGGACGAGTTGGAGGAGAAGGCCTCTGATGACTGATGTAGCTGTGTTCCGCGTTTCGAAGCTAGAGTCGCAGAAAAAGTATGCCAGTGTTTTCCCGTCCGTCTCGGAGAAAACTTCCGACAGCTTCTCGGTGAGAAATATGGCCATAGTAGATTTCCCCGTTCCCGGGTTTCCATGAAACCATAAGACATGGGCTGCCTGACCATCCCCCGTTGTCTGCCCGGAGTCAAGCCAGGTAGCGAGATGTTCTGTGTCGCGTATCCATTCGCAGGTGCCGCTAGCGCGGTCTCCCTTCTTGCGTTTCAATTCCTTCCTGTCCTCGGACGGGTCGGTCAGGAAGAGGTCGTGTTGACAGTCTCGGGCTTCATCGTTGTTGGTTCGTGCGGAGTTGGTCGTAATACTGAGGTTGCCCTGGACGTTGAAATTCCCTTGACCTAAGTGTTGAATCCCCTGGCCATGAAACCCGGCTTGAATACCGGGTTCGTTCTGACTGTGGGGTGAGTCAACCCCGTCATAGGACAACATGCGTGGTCGCTTGTCAAGAGGTTCAACAATTGCAGCCGGAAATTGCTCGCTTGGCTGGCGCTTCTTGGATCTGCCCTCCATGAGTGGTGTCCCAGAGCCTTGTGCTGATTCTTGTGTTGCGAAAACAATTACGATAGACCACCAAAAGTACTTTTTGCGTTGGGCTGGGCACTTTGCGGCGTCGTTTTCTTTCTGGGTTGCTGGAGGCTTGTGGCCCAGCGTGAGATCTGGGAGTAAAGACGGGGTGGGACAAGCCTCGATTTCTAAATGTATGCTTTTACCGGGGCCTATTGACAGGGAAGGGCCGGCGGGGTGGGCGGTGGTCAGGCGCACGGGCCGCGCCTAACGTTGCTCCAAAGCCTAGCAAGGCGTCCTCCCTCCTCACGCGCCTCCTGCGCCATTGGGGCCGGGGGCTTCTTGCAAAGCCGCAGAATGTTTGGCTCGGCACATTACATTGTCCGTGGCGCTTAAGGAGTGACAAGGGTGCTTCTGCAGCTGCATGCATCTTGTGTAATTGCCTATCTTATTGGCCATACCCTTCCGGGCTTTACCGAGCCTTGTTTACTCTTTTCCCCTGCCATCCTTGCAACAGATCTGACAGTGCCTGCTAACACGGTCACACCCCGCGTCCCCGCCATCAAGGGATTTTGCGATCTTATGCGGCGAAGCCAGGTCAACCCCCGTCGGCGGCTAACCGTGGGAAGTTATCGATGCACTAGACCTCACTTCTGAGGGTACGACATGCAATGAAGCTAACCTCCCTGTTAACCGCTGTTGTGGGGCTTCTAGATGAACTGACTTGCCAAGCGACATAAACTTCCCACATTTAGCGACGTGGGTGGCAACAGCGACTAATAAGCATATGACCATGAATCGGGAGCTGTGGATGGCCTGTTTAGGTGGAAAGAAGTGCGTTAAAGACGTACTACGTAAAACTGCATTGGTGTCCGGCCCTCGCCCGATTTCATCGCAATGGGTAGTTTCATGACGATGTGGAGCTCCGTTTGAACTCGGCTGGGAGTCATGCAAGGCGCAGTAGTCACACTGGTTCTTAGCATTCCTGCATCAATCCACATATTTTCCCCTCAGTCCAGGCTTGCAGTGGAAAGCGGGGGCGAGCTGCATGAATGTGTGTGTGAGCGTTAATTTCGTGATTTTCCTGGCCCAGCCATGGCTAGATGAACAGCCCACGACCTGCATGGTTGAGTGCCTGCTTGTCCACGAATGATAGCCTTGGCGCGTTGACGCCTTGACTTGGCTGTCTGTTAGGCCTTTGTGAGATCCCCTCTTGGCTGAAAAAAGGCGGAAGAGATGCACATATATAGACACCGTAAGCAGCCACACAGCCCGATCTCCTTCGTTGGACTGCCACTCTTTGGCTTCGACGACCCCGCCCTACATTCATAGCCCCTCCCTCTTGGAGAGCACCGTCACGATGGATCTTGAAAATTAACATACAAGAACGTATGATGACTACAGTGTCGCCGTAGTCTGCGCCATGGCATTTGAAATGAGCGCTCTTCGCTACATGCTCGATCAAGAACACCCTCGTCTGCGCACCAAGGAAGGGGATCCTAATATGTATACCCTGGGCGAGCTCCACGGCCACAATGTCGTGCTGGCGTCTCTTCCTGGAACTCAAGGCAAAGGGTCTGCCGCGACTGTGGCTACCAATCTGGCCCGCACCTTTCCTTGCATCAAGTGGAGATTCCTTGTCGGCATCGGTGGAGGAGTTCCAACCAAGAAGCACGACATTCGCCTAGGCGATGTAGTTGTGAGCATGCCTGAAGGGCAATATGGGGGCGTCGTACAGTATGACTTGGGAAGAGACATCGAGAACGGCTTCCGCCTCAAAGGGTTTCTGATGGCACCGCCGAGTTCGCTTAGGAGTGCTGTGGAGACAATGAGGTCGGATCTCATGATCAAGGAGAATAAGATTGACGGGTTTATCTCTGCGATGATGAAGAAGGGGCGTGGCCTTGTTACCTATGCAAGGCCCTCGGACGAAGCGGACATCTTGTTTGAAGCAGGATACTCTCACGAATCCAGTATGTCCTCGTGCGACCAATGCGATCGCTCAAGAAGCGCTGAAAGACCAGCACGCGACTTTGACGGTCCGGAAATACACTATGGACTAATTGCCTCAGGGGATAGCGTCGTCAAGAATACAGCAAGAAGGAATGCGATTGTTCGTGAGGTTGGCAACGTTCTCTGTTTCGAGATGGAGGCCGCTGGGATGATGACTGAATTTTCTTGCATTGTTATTCGCGGCATTTCCGACTACGCAGACTCTCACAAGAACGATCACTGGCGTTACTATGCGGCGGCAACTGCTGCCGCATGCGCTAAAGAGCTGCTTTCATATCTCGACCCCGACGACGTCGAGTCGGCTCAGCCGGGTTCGGCGCTTCCACCTGACCATGGATCTCGAGCCAGCAATGTTTTCCATGGAACTGGGATTCAGCATACAGGTTCTGGGAATTTTTCTGTTGGCAAGAATTTGAACATCTCTTGAGTGCGGTTTCAGAACTGGATGAAGACCGTATGCGACGGTGCTGCCAGGCTTGGCAAACCACTGGACTGCGCGCCTGAGTGGAAGGCCAAGTTGGAAGAGACGGGATTTGCAGCTTTTCACTGGGAGATCATCCCGCGTCCAGGGAACGATGAGGTTACCAAGCGCCCGCCACACTTCCTTGTGTAATTGTTCGGGTCGAGCTCCATAGGAAAGGTTGGGTTTGGCATGCACGAGCGGCTTTGAGGCAGCGGCCCACTTCTTGTTCCTTGGCGAGGATCTTTTGGCGGATCGCCTTGTTGCGTGGCCGGATGGCGAAGTCTGTTGCGGTGTGGTGGATGCCTGGGATGTCAAGTAATGACAAACCCAGCGTCTTGCAAGTAGCCTCGCACAGGACGTAGTTGGTGAGAGGTTTCGCCCATTCCTGGTGCTCTTCCGGGACCCGGACGAGGATTCTGAGGTCTTCTGCAGGTTGGGCTTTGATTGGGCTTTTGGGTAGGTTCGCCTGTAGCGGCGGGTTTGGCTGGGCCTGTGCTTGCCCAGTTCCCGCGGCTGCAGCCAGCTTGTCGGGACGGCCCGTTCGTTCGTCGGATCGGATTCCGGCTGGTCAGGGGCGGGCCTTGGGGTCCGCAAGGAACGTGGTCGTGAGGTAGATCGAGAAATGTTCTGTTATCTCTTTGGCAGTTTCTTTCAGGTCGCGTTGGCAGCTGGCGACAATGTTGTCGAGCGAGCGAGCCACGAGGTCAGAACTTTGCTTTTCGCGTCCTATCGTCGTTGAACCTCGTTCAAGCTAGAATCGAGGGCTGCGGTAGCAGAGCTGTCGGGGCGGGAGTGGTCCGGTGGGGTAGTTAATTTGCGATGCCTGCTGCGACCTTCTCGCCTCCTGCAGAGCTGGCTTTGCAATCGGCTCAGTCTGCACGTTTCGCTTTCTCTTCGCGGGCTGTGATGGGGTCGGCGTCTCGATTGTGGTGGGAGGGCCGCTGTCAATTAACACCTGGTAGGCGGCGTTTGTTCGATGCGGCGTTGCTGCGCCAGCAGCCAGCCCTGAGGCCATCGTGGGCGCCGAGCCCAGCGTGGGAATTTGGGACCGCCGGGTGGTGCTAAGGGGTGCGCGGTAAATTGAGTGTAAACACTAACAGTAGGTGCCAAAAAAAAAATTAAAAAAATAAATAAATAAATTAAGGAGAAGGCGAGCTGAAGGAGAAGCTGCTTGGCAAAGAGCATCCATCTACACTTGGCGGCATGAACAACCTGGCAAATGTACTTCAAAATACCAGTAAGTACGGAGAGGTAGAGGGGGTACAGCGACAGACCGAGGACACTTAGGAGCATAACTAGCCTGCTCCACAGATTTAGATAGACAATGGGTAAGATAGGAGATGTTAATACTTCCACCGGACTTTGCATCATACCTCCAGTCTCCTTTTCAGTGCACTTCTCGCTGTATCGACCCTTCATCACATCGACACAGCATGTGCTGCCGTCGCGTCTTCCTCTTCCGTACGGTTGTAACCCAGGTATAGGCAAAAATAAAACAGAACACCAGGACGATGATTCCGGCACAGACTAGTGGTCCCAATATGGAAAAGACAGTAAAGCCATAAGACGCGGACTGGAAGGCATTGTGATGGGCGAGGGTGTCGGTGGCGAGTCCGACTTGCATTGCAGTGAGGACAACGGCTATATAGACTGTCGTCCCAGCTAGCCAGGCGAAATTGTCCCGAAAATAGGTAGTGGACTGATTCCAGTAAGCCATGTAGCCGCGCAAAGGGGTTTGAGATAGGCGATATATCTTGTTTAGCCGACTCAAACGAAGCTCTCCATGGTGGAATCGCGGGTCGATGTCTGGGTAGATGTGCTCTGTGTCAAGTTGCTCGACGAAGGATATCCAGCCTGGCCATTCGACCTCTTCCGGGAGTAAGTACTTCTCTTTCGCCAATAGGAAGTCGCTCTCGTGGCGTACTAGCGCAACGTAGGAGAATAGGAACCCAAGCGCACATTTCCAAAGCTTCCGACACTCGCATTCCTGGGTGCTCCCTTCGGAATGAGCTTCGCCCTTGGAACATTCGCATCCTTGCTCGCAACAGAGATATTTGGTCCATAAGCACGGCTCAAGCAGGAAACGCGGGATGGGTTTGACGAAGATGCGGCCCGTCGTCCAGACGAGATGCATATCCATCTGTTCTGTGACGAGAATCTCTCGGCCCAATAGGAGCTGGTGGTGCAATGGTCGAGGCGGTAGGAGCCGGCCTGTAAGCCATAGCAAGCCGTGAACTTTCTTGAGCCTTTGTAGATCCAGCTCTGATTTTATGCAGGCCCAGACATCGCGGCTCGGCGCAACCAAATCGTCAGACTTGGTCGGGTACGACGCGGGGAAGAGTGATAGGAGCCGATCGGTATCGAGCGGGGGCACGGGAGAGTCTCGGTTATCGGTGAGCTTCAGAAGCTGAACTGAGAAGGGGGCAGACTGTTAGTGGGATTGTTAGTTCGCACAAGCGGTCGTCTTCTGAGGGTGCAATGGGTGGAATACTTGACCGAGCTGTCTTTCCGTTTCGCCTATGTTTCGACAATGCGCCATCTCGTCAGCGGATGAGATAGAGAGTGGATCTGCAATGCCGACCGTTCACGAGTGGGCTAAAAATTTGAAGGAGGCTTATCATGAACAATTGGCCAAAAGGGACACGCGGTTTGGTGAATGGTGAAGTCGGACGATAACACAGGTGGGTAGACACCGATGTTGAGGGGGGTTGGGTGATTTTGAAGCTGAGGTATGGCTCGTGGCTGGTGGCTGGTCAGACTTTTACCCGGGCGCATTGCAGGTTGGTGCGTCGAACATCGAGCAACAATGCCTTCCTTTTGGCGCCCCATGCTGTAGGCAAGTTCTCTTGGCTGAGCAGCCGCTAGTCTAGCAAACGAGGCGGCACGAGCCGAACCGGAACTCACTCCCGGTCAAGCTCCGTCACTGACAGATGGGGAATGGGAAAACAAACTGTTGACTACGTTGGATTGATTAGCTTCAATGGCTCCACGTACCCTGTGGTTGTCTGCCCTCAAAAAATATGCCTTGTGCCTGCACGATGAAACAGCCATCATCATAGCCACAGTCATTTTTGGCCAGGCTTTTCATTTGGCGCGCAGCCACCAGCGGAGGTTGCCTTCACGAATGCATGTGGCCAATCCCTCGTTGCGCTCTGGGCAGCAGGCTCGGCAAACCTGGCTTCAGCTCTCCTTGGCGCAGCAGACTGTCAACTTGACATCCACCTGTCAGCAAATCCGCCTCACGCGCCAGCCAGCACTGTACCCCCGCACCGGCGGCTACAGGGACCCAAATTTTACTTCAAGTAGAGACCCCCGTCGCTGACCGCGGTCCTTACCACTTTTTCCCAGGTCTAGACTTCAATTCTTGTCATACAAAAGTACCGACGCTAGGCAGCAAATCCAATCTACAAACAACGTGCTTTGTGACCCGCAATTTCCCCTCAGATCCTCCTGATCATGGTAGAATTGGTCTTTTCTTAACTCGAACCCCAATGGTCTGCTGATCGACCTAGGCTCTGAGAAATCGACCGCCTCTCGAGGTGGTGTACGAGAGAGAGGACAATGATGTCCAAGTCGAGTAAGCCCACGGGATGTCTTTTCTTCTTCGAGCAACAGTCTAACGAACACTTCTCCTCAAGCATCATTGCCGTCCACGGTCTAGGAGCCAACGTCGACTGGTCCTGGACATGGAAGGACAAGGCCGATCCGGATCGCCTCGTCAAATGGCTAGAAGACCCTGACATGCTCCCGGCCGTCGTTCCAAAGTCGCGGATCATGCTCTACAACTATGATTCCAGGTGGCATGCCGACGCGCCGAGGACTCGTCTTCAGCTGTGCGGTGAGGATTTCGCCCGCGCCGTCCATACTTTTCGCAGGGGAGCGGCTGGCCGACCTATCGTCTTTGTCGGACACAGCTTGGGCGGAAACGTCATCCAGCAAGTGGGTTTCCCTTTAAATATTGCCGTATCTGTGCATTGATATTTTGTCGCGTCTTTCCCTTCCACGGCAGATGGGCTTATCACCATCTAGGGCCTCTTGTACGCCAACTCCGAAGACGACTTCAAGGACGTCGCAACGTCCGCAGTCGGCATCGTCTTCCTCGGATCCCCTCTAAGTGGCACAAAACTTCAATTCCTGCCCCATATCTTGGCGGCCGTCATGTCGCCAGCAGGCTCCCACGCGGGAATCATCAAGGAATTGGCCTACGGCGACCCAAGTCTTCGAGACAAACTACACAGCTTCTGTCGGATGCTCAACACCCTCTCGATCCCAACCTCCTGTTTCTTCGAGCTGTACGAGTCGGATTACGGACAGCGTAAATTTGTCGGCGGCGTGGTCAAAGGAATGGTATGCTCTGCAGTCCGCTCTGATATTTCCTCTGCTCACACATGCAGTAGGTAGTCGAAGAGACGTCGGCCTGCATCCCAGGGCTTAGTAGGATACCACTCCAAGCGGATCATTTTAAGATGAACAAATTCTCTGGCCCGAACGATCGCTCATTCTTAAATGTCTCGGAGGAGATTCGCAAGATGTGTGCGGATGCACGACATGTGATACAACGCCGGCTGCACCGTATGTGATGCAAAGTCGAGTGAACAACCGCAGCTAACACGGACATAGCGCACCCCATCATTACTGACAGAAACGGTGATTGGGTCGTCTTCCTTGTTTCTGATAAGTACTGACAGTCGTCTAGACCTCCTGACCCGGAACCCCGAAACCAAAGACTGTCTTCGAGCCCTCTTTTTGACCGACCCGTTCGAGGACATGAAGGCGACGAAACGAAAAAAAGGTGGCCGCGCCACAGGCACCTGCGACTGGATTCTTGGAACCGAGCCTCTGACCATCTGGCTCAGCGGCAAATGTGCGCCAAGCCCACAGTCCGTGTCGACTAACGTCCTCTGGCTGCATGGGAACCCAGGGACGGGGAAGACCACCATGTCCATGTTCCTGGCCGAGGAGCTGTCACGTATCTTCTCCGCCACAACTCAGAAGACACTCGCCTACTTCTTCTGCGATTCCAGCTATGACACGCGGAAAACAGCAACGGCAGTTGTTCGTGGTCTTCTTCTACAGCTTCTGCAACAACATCCGTCGCTACTCGGCCACGTTTTGCCCAAGTTCGAGGAACGCGGAGCCAAAGTTTTTGACTCGTTCGACGCTCTTTGGGCTATGTTGATAAACGCTGGCGCGGACAAGGCGACGGGCCACAAGTACTGCATCATCGACGCTTTGGATGAGTGCGAACCCGGCTCACAGGAAATGCTTCTGGACCAGCTTCAGGAGACATTTGGCGCCGACGCATCTGCCGATCATGAGCTAAATCTTAGCATATTGATCACAAGCCGGCCGTATCCCGAGATCCGCGAATCCCTCAGCACCTTCTCGAACGTGGACTTGTCGTCTTTCAAAGAATCGAAACGAGATATCGACAAGTTTATCGATGAGAGGGTAGCGGTTATGAAAGACAAGAGGAAATACACTAGCAAAGTTGCAGATCAAATCATCCAGATCCTTCGGAAAAAATCAGAAAACACATTTCTGTGGGTAGGTTTAGCCTGCGAAGAACTAGCATCGAAAGGTGTTGCTTCCAAAGACGCTGTCAAACGCCTCCAATCGATGCCCCGGGGGCTCCATTCGCTCTATAAGAAGCTCCTAGATACAGCTCTTGAGTCAGGCGGTAACGATGGGGTCACGATTCAACATCTCTTGAGTTTCATCGTGGTTGCTTTACGTCCCCTGAGTGTACTAGAGCTCGCCACAGCTTGTGAACTCTATCAAAACGAGGATGAAGAGGAGCGGATGCAATTCACGATGGAGCAGATCGAGTCCTGTCGCTTAATGGTGCTGGTTCAAGACGGCAAAGTGCTCTTGCTACACCAATCCGTCAAGGACTTTCTGATGAAACCCTTGGGCTCTGATGGTCATCCTTTAATCCATGAACTCGAAGTCCATGCCAGCTTTGCCGCTCGATGTGTCGATTATCTCATGAGGCACGTCCCTCACGCCCCTCTACCCAGTGAGCCGCAAGGTGTAATGGACGAATTTTCATCCTACGCGGCGGACTTTTGGCCTGATCACGCGCGTATGGCCAAGTCAAAGTTTAGAATCAAGGATACTCAGGCTGAATTCTTCGCCGTCGACTCTCAAAGCCGGGAGGCTTGGCTGAGATGGTTAAGAGGGCCAAGTCATGACCCCTATCCCTTTCCGGACATTCCCCAGCAATTTTCTGTTTTTCACGTGGCTGCTCGCTGGGGAATAGTTCAAATGGTAGATTATGCCCTTCTCCCCCAAAGCAATCAGGATGTGTTGGCA
Source organism: Fusarium cf. falciforme (assembly GCA_011033785.1). Classification (NCBI taxonomy): domain Eukaryota; kingdom Fungi; phylum Ascomycota; class Sordariomycetes; order Hypocreales; family Nectriaceae; genus Fusarium; species Fusarium cf. falciforme. Next base: position 5,855 of record WESZ01000162.1, on the reverse strand, counting down.
CAAGCAGGTGAATTCATGGACACTGCGTTCGTAAGTTCGGAGGGAGTGACGCCTTTAGAAGAAGCCGCAACATCCGGTTACGTCGAGGTTTCTCGCCGCATGCTTGATCGAGCCATGCCTGAGATGTGTATATCGGAGAAAGTTGTAAGAGCTGCAGCAAGGAATTCGAGGAACGGTGACGAGGTTATGGAGCTTCTCTTAGTTTTGAGGAGAGACCAGATCACCGTCACTCAGGAAGTTCTCAAAGCTGCAGCAGGGAATTGGGGGTGTGGCCACGAGGTAATGGAGCTTCTCCTGAATCGGAAAGGAGGCCAGATTATCATCACGGAGGAAGTTGTCACAGCTGCAGCAGCGAATACTGAGAACGGCCACGAGATGATAGAGCTTCTCTTGGGTCGGAGAGGAGATGAAATCGCCATCACGGAGGAGGTTGTCACAGCTGCAGCAGAGAATGGACGGAGCGGGCACAAAGTGATGAAGGTTCTCCTGGATCGGAAGGGGGACCAGATTACCATCACGGAGAAGGTTGTCACAGCTGCAGCAGAGAATGGACGGAGCGGCCACGATGTAATGGAGCTTCTCTTGGATCGGAGAGGAGGTGAAATAACCATCACGGAGGAAGTTGTCACAGCTGCAGCAGCGAATACTGAGAATGGCCACGAGATGATAGAGCTTCTCTTGGGTCGGAGAGGAGATGAAATAACCATCACGGAGGAAGTTCTCATAGCTGCAGTATGGAATTGGGGGAACGGCCACGAGGTGATGGAGCTTCTCTTGGATCGGAGAGGAGATGAAATCACCATTACGGAGGAAGTTATCATAGCCGCAGCAGGGAATTGGAGAAACGGTCATGAGGTGATGAAGGTTCTTCTGGATCGGAAGGGAGACCAGATTACCATCACGAAGGAGGTCATCACAGATGCAGCAGAGAATCGTGAGAACGGTCACGAGATGATAGAGTTCCTCTTGGATCGGAGAGGAGCTGAAATCACCATCACAGAGGAAGCTGTAAGTGAGATAGCAGCTCGCTTTGATTCCTTTATCATGGCCCTTCTCTTGGATCGGAAGGGAGACCAGATCACGATCACGGAGGATGTTGTCATAGCTGCAGCAGGGAATTGGAGAGACGGTCATGAGATGATGAAGGTTCTCCTGGATCGGAAGGGAGATCAGCTCACGATCACGGAGGATGTTGTCAGAGCGATAGCAGCTTCTTTTGATTCCCATAATATGGCGTTTTGCTGTCACGGAAGACGTCATCACGCCTATAGCAGGGAATAATCAGAGCAGTAGACATTATGAAGCCTTTTCTAGGTCTACAGTGGGTCTCAAAAAGTAACGACACATTTTCCGGTACCCCGCTTTCCCTTATACCTTCACCAAAATCATCACCAACTTCAATTGTTCACCACGCAGCCAAATCAAGTCAGAATGGCCCCAAAAAGACATCCTTCTCCTCATACGAGAACGAGGATTGTTTAGAGATATAATTCGGGCGTGTCGGCCAGCCAGATCGCGCGGGAAGAGGGCATCTCTCGGCATGCCATTTTCGGTATCGTACGAAGATATCGCGACCAAGAGAGTGCCGTGGACCAACCCAAGTCCGGCCGGCCACGCATCATTGGAGACCGGGAAAGGAGGCGAATTTTAAGAGTCATTGCCCAAGATCCTCATATTCAGATACGTGAATTAATTGAGGAAGCTGGATTGAGCTGCTGTAGGGCTACCTTAATCTCATACCTACGGAAAGAAGGAATTATGCATTATAAGTCTCTCCTTCGGCCCTTCCTTAGTGAGGATAACGCAAGAAAGCGTCTACGCTTCACACGCCGCTATGTGCATATGGCTGAGGACTTTTGGGAGTCTTGGACCTTTTCTGATGAAGTTATCGTTGCTCGAGGAGAGGGCCAGAGGCGTACGTGGGTCTTCTGTAAACCGGTATATCTTGTTTTTGCCATTGCGAACTTTCTAACTATTTCTAGTATGAGAGGCTATTCAAAAAGAACGTTCAGACTCGCGTACTACCGACAAGGCACTCGCAGATGTTCTTTAGCGCCTTCAACTATCGCAGGCGGCTTCCAATGATCCCCCTTGCCGGCGATCCAAAAAGTCCTCGCGGGGGGGTTACGGCACAAATTATTCTTAACTGCTTACAGCGATACCTTCCCCGAATCGTGACAAGAAACAATTACTTCCAGCACGATAATGCAAGCACCTTTACGGCTTATATCGTACGAGACTGGCTATACGAATGGTGTGAGAATCGAAGGGCCACCGTGGTAGACTGGCCTCTTTGCAGCCCTGATCTCAACCCCATAGAAAACCTATGGTCAATCCTTAAAGAGAGGATTTGCAAGCGATATCCAGAGCTCACATACATGCCAAAGACCGACCAAGCAAAGCAGGCTCTTATTAAAGCCGCGAAAGAGCTGTGGCTTGAGATTGAGCCCGAAGTCATTAATAACCTGGCCTACTCAATGAAGCGAAGAATGCAGGCTGTCATACGAGCCCGTGGCTGGTATACTAAGTATTAGATACACCGAAAGATACAGCTTTCAATTCTCTACAGATTGGTATATAATACGATGCAATTGACCCTTCTTTGGCTGCGCAATACGTGATTAAAAATGAGGCCTCATTTGGTGGTATTGATACCCCGGGTGGACCCGGAATGTGTCGTTGCGTAGCGTGTCGAGCCCGACATGAAGCCGTACACTACGTTCCGCAGCGAGAAACCGGCCGCACCGAAGCGGTAGAGAGTGTTAAACCGCGATAGGCGCAGCTCACTATAGCCGTAGCGACTGTCCACTTGGCATAGCGTAGATGTATCGATGTGACTAGTGAAATCCATCATGAACGCAGTCCAGGCGTTCTAGTCGATGTTGGCAGGTAGTAGACCCGCCTCGCCCGCGATGCGCAGGTCGCTCTTGTAGCAGACTAGCCAGGCATAGGACAGAAGTAGGCCGCAGCCGCTCTTATGAAGCGCTTCGTCAGCGCATAGCTCTTATTCCTAGAACTCGTAGTTAAGAAGGTATTTAGGATGAGTTTGATGAAGATGTATGTCTCGTGCCATACGAGATGCTCGTTAGTGGACTCAGTGAGGTGGATGGTTCGCAGGAGTAGCCTCTGTCGATGGAGGGGACGGGCAGGTCGCGGCACGCCGGTGAGCCATAGGAGTCAATGGATCTTGCTCAGCCTGGGGGTTTGGAGGTCGGTCTTGAGGTATACAAGCGTGTCTTTCCTTGGATCCAACAGCTGGTCGTTCTGTAGGAAATTGTGCGGGAGGGCTGCGTGGGTCGACGATCGGAGGGAGTTCTCCTTCGAGAAGGGCGGTGCCAGCCGGCAAGTCTGGAAGCATAAGGTTCAGTAGCTTTCTGCCACATCTCAATCTACACTCACTGCCTGGTCCATTTCGTACGGATTGTGTACACTGACCTTGTGCTTCTTGAGAGATNAGTAGCTTTCTGCCACATCTCAATCTACACTCACTGCCTGGTCCATTTCGTACGGATTGTGTACACTGACCTTGTGCTTCTTGAGAGATTTCTTTGCTTGTGGCTGAGTGGAGCGTGGACAGTTTTGTTGAAACAAAAAGGGTTAGGACCTAGGAGCCTGTTGGGTCTTATATTTCAACAAGTTTATGCGCGGGCTCGATTGGACAATCACGTGTGCTTGCATCGGCGCGACTGGGCTGCCACCGTACCTCGCGTTCAGCGTCTCCGACGCAGAAGTATTCGAATGTGCGGAACTAGAACACGTCTCGGCGTGGGCCTGGAGGGCTGAGGAGACGTGGTCACGGCATCGGGAGTATGGAGCATTCGAGCCGCGACCTGCGTTTACTAGGCTGATTTAGTGGGGCGTCGAAGCGGCAGCCGGGATTACCTTCACCATGGCTGACTGCGTTGCCATCCTTACGCGCGCCTCGTGGGCAAGGATGCCAATTCGCCTGTCTGAAGAACAGCTCTGATGCCCTGGTGAGCACTGACAGGGATCATCAAACCGTGGGATCCTGTAAGGCAGAGCCACTTTCATGCATTTCACAACGATGGGCTTCAGGCAATACATTATTATTAGGAGATATGCGATGGCTCATACTGGAAAGGAGCACGAGANGATGCCCTGGTGAGCACTGACAGGGATCATCAAACCGTGGGATCCTGTAAGGCAGAGCCACTTTCATGCATTTCACAACGATGGGCTTCAGGCAATACATTATTATTAGGAGATATGCGATGGCTCATACTGGAAAGGAGCACGAGAACTTGTTCCGTGCAGGCGCTTGCTCATGCTCCGGCCCATCGATGTTCGCGGTCAGCAGTGGTCACTGCGTGGTGCCCACCGCGTCGTGGACGCGATTGGTTGCTGAACGCCCCCGTACGCAGCCGGGATGCGTGAGACGATCAACTCGCCAGCACCACACTCGTTACATCCTCGAATTAGTGCGCAAGGGACGGGCCGCTCGGCCCCAAACTGGTCCGCGCGGTAAATAGTGCCCAAATTGGATAGGAAAGCTCCTCTGCATGTCNCCGGGATGCGTGAGACGATCAACTCGCCAGCACCACACTCGTTACATCCTCGAATTAGTGCGCAAGGGACGGGCCGCTCGGCCCCAAACTGGTCCGCGCGGTAAATAGTGCCCAAATTGGATAGGAAAGCTCCTCTGCATGTCCCCACAGAAGATGTCCTTTTACCATCATCGCACGTCAATCTCTGGAGTAACTAGTCTTAATCGGGGAAGTCGAGGAAGGATTGCAGTGGTAAAGCGACAAGGGAGAAGTGGCTGGCGACAAGTGGGGAGCCTAGAGCGAACCAATCAAGGACGGAGTGAAACGGACGAGTGGTACGGACTAGAAGCTAGTTCAATTTCGATCGACAGCCTCTGTCCGCTGTTGTCACGAGCCCGAATTCTCTGATGGGTCTGATTGGATGTGTGTATGTTCTTGGTTTCGTCAGGACCCCGCTCTGAGTTCCTGTACATCCTTATGCTGGAGTAGCTAGAAGGATATTGCTATAGCAGTGGCACGCCATGTACACGCCCTGCTACCCTAAATACACATCGTGACAATTCTTGAGAGGGGGTTTCTAGTCATTGTTGGATTGACCCCTCGTGTGGTGGCATAAACNAATTCTCTGATGGGTCTGATTGGATGTGTGTATGTTCTTGGTTTCGTCAGGACCCCGCTCTGAGTTCCTGTACATCCTTATGCTGGAGTAGCTAGAAGGATATTGCTATAGCAGTGGCACGCCATGTACACGCCCTGCTACCCTAAATACACATCGTGACAGCTGTCGGCTTCCACTGCACTGCAATTTTAGCCCCACCCAAAAGGGTGGGAGGATGATGCAGAACAGAGGCTCGATAAAATGCCCCTTTCTAATCCATTCACCGATACTCTTTTGCACTGCAATTTTAGATGAAGGAGCGCGGAGGGTTACCCCGCATTTCGGGCATCATCGGCATCTGCCTCATAGGGTTCACACACGGCATTGTCACAGACCACCAAATGCTCCTTTCTCTGCGTCTCTCTCTCCATAACAGCGCTCATCATAAATCAATCAAATCAACTTTGAGGTAAAAGTTGATTTGTCTGATGGGCCTTCGGTCCAAAGTTGATTTGTTTGATTTGATTGGCTCGTCTCAATCAATTGTATAGGAGGCCTATATATTGGGTATGTGAAGGTATTACGCCGGATCCAAAGCCTCAATTACCGACCCAACTGCCCAGCTTTACCCCGCTGTGTCGGACCCAGTTCCTCAGACAATGAACTCGCTCCAGCGTGTCTGCGCCCATTGCGAGCCTTTGCGATGTTAGTGTCAGCTTGGCTAGGCTGAACTGCCTCTCGCAGTCGGTTGC
>WESZ01000192.1:0-52903 GCA_011033785.1 Fusarium cf. falciforme | reverse complement strand
TAAATTAGACTTATTACCTAAGGTTAAGCTTTATTTAATTTTTTATATTTTATTACTTAAATTAATAAAAAATATTATTTAAATTAAAACTAGAAATAAACTAGAAACTAAAGTTAATAGACTAGAAAAATATATTATAGAAGCTATCCTTAATATAGATAAAATTAATAATAAAATAATATATTTTATTAAATAAAAGAACTACTTAGACTTAGAAAATATATAAGAACCCCTAGAATATATTATTAATATATAATACCTTTTAAAGAACTTCTACTAATAATATTAAATATAGGCTTATTAAGACTAATAGTATTCTAATTAATTAAATTAATAGCCCTAAGGGAATATGCCTCTCTAACTATAAATAATTCCTTATAGAGTTTATTTAATTCCTCTAAAGCATATAAATTATACCTAAAAGCCTTATTGCCTTGCGCTTTAAGTAGCCTCTTTTATTTCTAGATATAAGTAAGTTTAATTATTACCTCTTTAAGAGTAGCCTTTACCTTAGCCTCTTTATCCTCTAGATACTTATATTCTTAGATATTTTTAGCTATTACTAAGATTAATAAAAAACTATTATAAGGAAGCTAATAAATACCTTATAAAAAGAAGCCACTCTAGCCCTATTATATATAACCTTTATATTAATATAATTAAAATAATAATTAAAATAACTAAAGATTACCTTATAAGATAGGCCTTAATAGAAATAGTAAATATAAGATATAATCTTAGAATTAAAAGCCTTAATATAAAAAAAAAGACTTTATATTTTAGAAAGTTTATAAAGAGAAATATATTTAAAAACTTAGCTTAATATTATATTAGTAAAAAGTAAGATTTTTATAAGTTAAGGTTATTTATAGATAATACTTAGTTACTAAAACTAATCTTAAGGATAAAACTAATAGAGAGGAGATATTATATTATAGCTATAATATAGGCTAGGCGGTAAAGCCTAGTAAAATACCTTAATTAAGTAAGGGACTATAAGGACTAAATTTTACTCTTATTAGTCCTAAGACTAAAAGATAAAGATATTAGTCTTACCTTAAACTAAATATTAAAATAATTAGTCTAAATAAACTACTATAAATATATAAAATATATTTATTATACTCTCTTATATAATAGCTACCTTAGCTATTAATATAACTTAGTTATACTTAATACCTTTAAATATATTACTAGATATAATACCTCTATTATTTAAGCATAGTGCGATTACTCTATCTACTAATATAAACCTAGCACGACTAGTTTATCCCTTAAGAATATATATAATCGTTATATAATTAATATATAAGAAGTATAAAAAGTAAATTTTATATACTTATATAGCTTGCCTAAGCTAATTATAAGTTAAAATAGTATTATTTTTAGGTAATAACTATATTAAAATAAGATTATTTTACTATAGTATTAAGTTCGTACTTAATAACTATACTGAGCCGAGGGTTTTATAGAAATTATATAATATAACTATAAGGGTATAATATAATACCTCTCTTTTATTAAGTTCTTCTTATAATACTTATATATCTTAGGTATTGTATTTCTTATTAATGTATTTTAAATTTAACCCTTTAGTTATCCTTTACTTTATAATAGTTAATCATATATTAAGCTAGGATTCTTAAAAAATATATAAATAATATGTTTTTATTTATTTTTTTAAGTAATTTAATTAAATAGCTAATATACCTTATATATTCCTAGTAATTTAATAAGGTTACTTAATATATTAAATTCTTATGTTTATTATTATTATATTTTATAACTCTACTTAGAATTAAATAAATACCTCTTTTATTATAGTTTTATTTAAAACCTTATGTTATTTATTAAGAAATTTATAAATTAAGCTTCTTATTTATTAACTTTTTATTTAAACTTAATTTATATAAATAAAAAACTTTAATAATTATATTTCTTAATATAATAAGCTAATAAGAAAAATTAACTCTTTAGTATATAAAAGGTAATTATATTTATTATAATTAGTAAGGTTATTAAAAAAATTTTTTATAAAGACCTTCTTATAAATATAATAGTATAATAAGATATTCTTAAGTTATTTTTTTTAATATCTTTTTAATTTACTTAAGGTTTTCTTTTAATTAATAGAATTATTATATTATATATATAATTATTCTTTTTTATTCTTTCTTTTATTTATTAAAGTATTTATATTATATCCCTTTAGGTAAAGAGATATCTTATATTTTCTTTTACTTAACTTCTCTAATATATTTAATAAAAGTTTAAGATCTTATATTATCTTCTAAGTTATTATCTAATATAAAGAGTATTTTAATATTAAAAGAAAGTATTTAGTTAATCCTTTAATTAAAATATAAGTTAAATTAATATAACTATAAGTACCTAAGTACTAAGTTATAGCTTTCTATAGGTATAATATTAAATAAAATTCCTTAATTCTTTTTTTTAATAAAACTTTTAAGGCAATTAATCTTATTATTAATAATTCTATTATTATAATTTAATTATTTCTCTTTAAGGTTAATTATTATATAAGGCTTTATCTTATATNATTAAAATATAAGTTAAATTAATATAACTATAAGTACCTAAGTACTAAGTTATAGCTTTCTATAGGTATAATATTAAATAAAATTCCTTAATTCTTTTTTTTAATAAAACTTTTAAGGCAATTAATCTTATTATTAATAATTCTATTATTATAATTTAATTATTTCTCTTTAAGGTTAATTATTATATAAGGCTTTATCTTATATCTTTATAATAACTTAAGCCTATTTACTATCCTTAGGTTAAAAAGATTCTATTTAGCTCTATTACTTACTAAAGCATATAGCTATTCTCTCTTAATTTATATTAATATTTTAAAATATCTTAAGTTAATATCTCGCTTTATAATATATATAGCCTTTTATAGCATTATAGGTTATTTTTCTACTTATAGCCCTTATATAAGTAAGGTTATTAGTTTTTTAATAATATATAATTAATATAATTATACTTATATTTATTATTATTATATACTTTATAATTATATATATTATCTTAGCTATATAGCTAGTCTTAGTATTATTATTTTTATTCCCTTCTTAGGTCTTTCTTATTATCTAATTAAGTTATTAATTATTAGTTTTCTAGCTCTTTTTATTTTTCTTAGCTAACTCGTCTTTATTAATCTTTAACCTTATATATAATCTACTTATATTTCTAGATAGCTTAATATAAGTCCTTATAATACTATATATATATAATATTAATAATATTATATTAATAAAATACCTAATAGCCTTTTATTTTATATTATAAATAAGGTTTATTATTAGGTTAAGCTAATAAGGCAATAAAGAAATAATCTTATTTTTATTTATCCTCTTAGTATTTTTTATATTAATAGTCTTAATAAGATATCTATAAGATACTAAGGTATTTCTTATATATTAGATATATTTATATATTATCTCATAAATTAAAAAATATTTCTTAGTATTATAAGTTTTTAGCTAATTCCTTATAAAAGGCCCTAATATAGAGTTCTTATTTATATATAATATCTATATATTTTTATATTATTTAGATATACCTTTCTTATAGACTATTTTAGCATTAATTACTATTTTTATTATATAACTATAAGTAACTTTCCTTTACCTATAACTCTTTATTACTTTTTTAGTATATTTATTATTAAAAGTATTTTTTATATAGTTCTTTTTATAGTTTTTTAGTATTATATTTAAACTTAGTTTAATTTATATTACTACTACTTGCCTTAGTAATCTAATTACTATATAATAATTTAATATATTAATTTACTTTTTATTATTTATAAATCTTATTATATTCTTATAATACCTTAATCTATTATTAGGGGCATAAGATATAATTATATTATATAAGGTTATTTTATTTTATTAGTTCTAAGAGTAATTGTTATTATATATCTTAGGTTTCTTTTAATTATTTCCTAGTTTAGTTTACCTAACTATAGGCTACTCTAGTATTAAGTTTTTATTTATATTTATCTTAATTTCTCTTTATTAATATATTATATTTATTTTAGAATATTATAATAAATTTAATTATTTAAATTATAGTTTAAGGTTTTTTATCTTTTTATTAGACTTATTATATTATACTTATATATTTCTTACCTTTTAAGAGGGATTATTATTAATTTAATTAATAATATCTTTCCTTAATATCTCTTTATTTCTTATAATAAACCTTTTTAATATAATTTATTTTATAATAATATTAATATTTAAGACTATAATATTCTTATTTACTTTTTTCTTTTACTCTAAGTATTATATAGCTAGCTTTAATATTATAAAAAGTATTATTACTTTTTCTCTTATTTTAATTAATATTAAACTATAAGTTATTAGCTTTATTATTATTAGATTTAAGGTTTTATAGTTTTTTTTATAAGAATTATTACTTCTTAATCTTATTAGCCTTATTAATATAATTAATAAGGTTATTAAGTTAATTTTTCTTATAAAGTTTTACTTAAATTCTTTTTTTAAGTTTATTAAAAAAAAAGATATTAAGGGTTCTTAATTTTAATTAAGCTTTAAAGTAAATTAAGGGTATTTTATTTTATACTCTAAGGTAAGTCAAGTCTATTAGAGCGCCTTAATCTCTCTTTTAGCTTATACCTTTTTATTAATAGTCTTAAAAGCTTATTAGAGTATTACCTTAAAGGCTTTATAGTCTAAGCAAAGGGAATAAATCTAAAGTAAATATTAATTAGCTAGGACTATAAGGTATTCCCTTATAATAGGTTTAAACTATATAATAATATAGCCCTTAAGTCTTTCTATAATATATTAGACCTTACTAAAGGCTAAGATAAATTATATTAGGTAATCTATTATAAATACCCTTAGTTAGGTAAGGAATATATATAACTTATAAATTATTTTATTAAATAATTCTAAGGGGTTTAATTTTAAGATTTTTTTTATATTTTTTTTCTTTATAGTAATAGCTATTATATTATTAATATTATAGATATTATCTAGGTATTTTATATTCTAGATAGATTAGGTTTTACTTATTTATTTAATAAGGTTATATATATTATTTATTTTAATATTTATAATAATAATCTATAATATATATAATAAGTATATATACTAAATAAGTATATATACTACTTTTTTTATACCCTTAAGATAAAAGCTATAATAAAAATATTATAAATTATTTAATTAATTTAAACTATTTACTATATTCTTCCCTAGATATCTTAATTACTACCTAATAGGTCCTTATATTATAACTAGGCTTACTATAAATATTATAATGCTAAACCCCCGGTCGCGCTAACCTTCCCTAACTACTACTTCTTAATAATTCCGCTATTACCTATGTATTAATATCTATTTAATTAATTACTTGCCTTCCTTCCTCTACTATTATTACCCCTCTTTTCTATAGTTTAGTCTTTTTTACCCTCCGGCGCTAGCTTAGTATCTTATTTGCCTATTTAAGGTCTTTAACCTAAGCCTTAAGTAAGGCAAGCTTATATATAATTATCTTTATTCCCTTAGAAGAAGACTATATAGCTTCTAGAATTAACTCTAGGGAGCTATTTTTATGCGTTATAACCTATCTCTCGAGGTAATCTAATTAAGATTAAGCCTTAAGTATAGTCTTTAGGGTCTTTGAGACCTAAGGGGTTAAGGGTTTAGCTACCTCCTTAGCTAGTATTAGAGTCTATAGCTATATATTTAGCTTTAAGATTATACTTTCTAGGTTAAGAGGAATAAGCCTAGCTCCTTTAAAGGCTAACTTAATATTTTTTTTTATTATAATAGCCTAAAATATAATATAAAAAGCTAAAAAAAACTTAGTCTTAGAAATATAGGTTATAAAGTATTTAATTAAATACTTTATTTCTTAATTATAAGTATTTTTAAGTATATTAAAGTACCTAATATTAAGGGGCTAAAATAAATAAGATAAATAAGGTAATATATAAAGTATAATAATATTATTATCTTAATAATATCTCTTAAAATTAATAAAATAATAACTTTTATAATTATTAAGAATTAAGAGATAATAAGAATTAATTAATTAATTAATTATATATTAATTAAAGTATTTTAATTACTTTAGACTAATTTTATTATTAGTCTAGCTATTTTAGGTTATTATAATAACTTAATCGCCTAAGAGGTTATTTTCTTAGTATTAATTAGTAAAATAATATTAGCCTATATTAATAATAAATAATAAGATTACCTAGCCTTTAGTATTAATTACCTAAATAACTATAATTTATTTTTAGTTTCTAGGCTATATTAATTTTAGCTTTTTATATCTATTTATACCTATAATAATTATTTTACTTTAAATTATATTTATTATAAAGCTAATCTTATTAAAATTATAAATATCTTTTAATTAAATATTATACTTTATAATTATATTTATTATAACTATAAACTAATTATAAATAATAGCTAGATTTTTATATTTAGCTCTTTAGTAATTATACTTCTAAAAAAAATATATCTTAAGGTCTAGGTATTACTTAATAAAGTTAGAAGCCTAGTATTTACTGATAGGTAGCGCATTATAGTTAGTAGGTAAGTAATTAATTATTTCTTTAATACTATATAGTTATAGGGGAAATCCTTATAAATCTAAGTTAAGAATAAATTAAATAATAATCTATTTCTCTAGATTAAATAGTTTATATAATTTAGGAATCTAATTACATCGAGATTAAATACTATTATACTAGCGATATAAGGCCTAATAATTAACTTAGTATAGCCTAATAGCGCCTTAGAGACTTAAATTCGGGTTATTTTAGAGTACTTAAAGTATAAAAAGGATTTAATATTTAGAATAGAGCTAAGATATAATTTTTAGTTAATAATTAATTAATTAAATAGCATTAGTAATAATTAAGGGATTTTTAGTATATATACTTATTTAGTATATATACTTATTATATATATTATATAAAGTTATTTAATATCTTTATTATTATTATTATTATTATTTATCTTTTTATTAATTAAAATAGCTTAAATAAATATAAATAAGTAATTAATAAGTAAGACCTATTAGTAATTACTTATAGGAGTTACTTAAGTAGTTATTATATTTAATAGTATTTAAGGTAATATAAATAATTTATTAAATAAGAGCTATTAATATATTATAATTATATATATTCCTAAGAGATAAACTAGTTATATTAGGTTTATATTAATAGATAGATTAATTATATTAAACTTAAATAATATTATCTTATATCTAATAATATACTTAAAGGTATTAAGTAAAACTAAATTATATTAATAGCTAAGGTAGCTATTATATAGGAAAGTACTAATAAGTATATTCTATATACTTAGAGGTAGCTTATAATTATAAGTCGCAGCTCATAGTGAGTTATAAGTCTTTCTATAAGTTTAGGTCAGGCTTATAGTATATACTATAAGTCGCTAGCCCTAATTAGTTATCTTTTTATAGAGATATATATAACTGGATTTTTATGCTATAATACTTTTATAAGGCCTTATAGTATAGAATAAAACCCCCTTAGTAATAGCTTCTTATTTATTGAAGTAATAAGCCTTTTTTATAATATAAGATATTTGTATTATTAATTAAAGCTTAATAAAAAAGGTAAAAAATTATATATAAGAGTTTAAGAAAGTACTTATTATATTATAAGGCTAAGCTAGATATATATATAAATTATATTTCTTAGAACTTAAATTTGTTTTATATATAATATTATAGTTTATATATTAAAAATAAAATATAATCTTAAAACTAAATTAATTAATACCTAAGGTAAAGATATAATAATATCTAATAAAAGAAAATATTAAATCTCTTTTTAATAATATCATTTAAAATAATATTAATATTATACTAAAAATAAATAAATTAAAGTTAATTCCTTATAAGAAAAGTAGCTATTATAATAAGAAATAGCCTTAAAGATAAGATTAATAAAGGAGGATAGTATATTATAACTTAGATAAATCTTAGGTTATATATTATATATTACTTTATAATACTTAGTTAATAATTTACTCCCTCTTAGTAAGCTAATTTATATTATATACCTTAAGGATAATAAGTAATTATAAGTTACTTATTTAGGCCTTAATAAGTTACTTAATATCTAATTTATAGTTATTTATTTTTTCTTATATTATAACTATCTTAGCTATTAATATAGCTTAGTTATATTTAATACCTTTAAGTATACTACTAGATATACTATATATCCTTATTTAAGGCAATATTAATAACTCTTTACTAATATAAACCTAGTATAACTAGTTTATTTATTAGGAAATATATAATTATTATAGCTTAGTAGGTAGCTTAGAAAGAGCCTTTATAAGAGAAGATTTAAGCCTAGATAAAAAGAATACTTATATATATAAATAAAATTATTAAGCTTAAAGGAGGGAATAAATATAAGGAAGGCTAGTAATAGTCTTATAGGAATTTATATATTTATATACTTTTTTTTACTTTGTTTTTCGTTAAGATAATAATATATTTAGCATAGCTAAGAAATTTTAATAGCTGCCTTTATAAGCTATTATATATTAAAAAGCTTAAAAATATAAAGCATAAAAATTACTATATTATTAAGTCTATAAAAATAAATATAAGCTAGATTAATAGCTTATATAAATAATTAAACAGCTAAGAGAAATATAAAAAAATTATTATAAATAAAATATAAAAAATTAGAAAAAAAATTAAAATTTTTAAGTTATTAAGTTATAAGAGTAACTTAGGGGTAAAAAAAAAAGTTTTAAATTATACAAATAATAAAGTTTAGTTATAGCTATTAAGGTAAGTTAATATATTAAAAGGGTTATTACAAGGTTAGACTATTTAAAGCGTAAATATTATATCTCAGCTAGGTATTATACTTTTATTAGCTAGTATATATTACCCTTTAATATATTACAAGATAACTAACTTTCGCATTACTAAGTTTAGTACAAGGCTAGAGGTCAAGCGTGATAGAGAACGCTTTACTCCTAATTCGCCTTTATACGGTGCACCTGAGATAGATTTCCCCGACGATTATATTGTTTTTAGCGCTTTATATAATATTTGGGGTCTTTGCTATGTGTACTTAGAGTTCCTTATATGGTGGTTGGCGGTTGCCACTACGTTGACGAGTTTACGCAGTGGCGGCTAGACTTAGACCTTGTTCTGTAGGGTAAGAGATCAGACTATCTGAGAAGTGATATATTCTTCTCTATTATAAAAGGGGGGACCAGAGAGCAAGAGGCTCATGTCAAAACAAAGGTAACAGAGGTCAGCATCCTTCTAAATCCGTGTGTATGCCTGAAGGCCTACGTTACTCTAACAATACATGGCTGTGGCAGTTCATGGAGGAGTTGCATTAACACCAAGACTCCAACGATTTCGTTCGCGAATTTCTCGACTTGATTAAGACGAGGACGCTGATCGTTATGCCCCAGTTGGGGGAGAATGGAAGCTCCGGTACTGGTAGGCGGAGTTCAAAGAACGTAGCTGGGGATCTAAGTGAGATGCTCGAAAAATACTTCCCTAAGAAATAATATTAAGGCCAGGATTTATGGCTTTAATGTTGCTAGAGTAGTTACACCGCGAAGAATGGTGTATCGTTATAGGAGGTATATCTCTGGAGGCAACGATAAGGCTTTGGGGTAGTGCTTGAGCTGTTTCTTAGTCCACCTTGCTAACCCGTCCATGCTGTCTCGCTGGGTCAACGGTGCCGTCTGAAGTCAACTTGATTATGACACGGATGTGAAAGCCGGCGATATCATCTGCCTGGGAGGCCTATAGTCTGACCGGCTCGCCATTGGCATCCAGCTCGTCGTGTACTTTATGGTCAGTAATAAGTCACTTAATGGTATATTTAAAACGTATTTTAAATATATCTTCTATCGCAAGGCATAGCTAGTTTCTACTTATGCTTACAAAACAAAGGGCTATCCGTTACATCGTGGCCACTCTCGCAACAATTGTTGCAGCCATGTCCAGTATACAACCTATGCCCATCGGCGCAAGAGCTACAAAGTACAAATAATCTAGTAAATCCCCTTTGAGCTCGACGTATTTCCGAATATCTTCTTCTGCCAAAAGATAGTCTTATCCCCTTCACGCGTCGTTATAACAAGGTGCCAGTCATGCCCTTAAATGATAATGCCAGGCAGGAAGTCGGGGAGCTCGTAGCCGGCGATGGAACTTGACTCGGGGTCAGTTGCAGTAGCCCCTATCGCTTATTATCCTATTCTCGATAGCTCGTCTGATGCACGTTTTCTCAATTCCAAAAAAATTCGCAGGAGTTTCCAATGTGCGGTTCTCCACACTTGCACCTTTAGCCTCGCGTTTTCCCAGCCTTCGCCCGTCTTCTTAGTTTCGATGCTTACGGCAATAGGTCTATCAGAAAGGGAATTCAAGTTGGTATAGTTAAACGCTCCGAGTGGCAAAACGTCCCTGAGGGCATTAATGACTTACGGTGCATCTAATTTAGTAATTCTCACTACTATCTCTCTATGCGTCATCCCCAAAGAATGCATTGGAAGGCAGATCTATAAGCCATTCAAACAAGTTCTGCTCACTTTCCCTATGCACCGCCGACAGCTTGTTTGGGCTTCACCCAGTACTGGAAACGGAAAAAGTTCAGAAGCGCCATCCCCGTATACGTAACAGGTACATATCTCGCTCCACGCCGAATCCACCACAAGGATAGTTTAGCTGCCCACCGCGAGCTGACGAGCGCCTGGCCCATTCCGGATGAGAACGCCGACGGAACAATGTGCCGGTATATGAAGTTTTCGTCGTCGTAATAAGCTCGAGCAAATGGAACGAAAGCACGCTTCGAGTCGGTGTAATGGCGCATATCATCCGTCCATGCGCCGTGAAGCTCTGCCTCACTGCCGATATACCATATCTCCGGGAGTAAAAGAGATCTCGGTGGCTCGCGGACGCGCATGAAACTGTCAATGATAGCAATGGCGCTTTCACAGTTGGCATTGAACGCGTCATCAGCCTGCTTTGACCCATGAGCAAGGACGAGGATGTCGGTGTTTCGAAGTTTCTCTTCCAGTCCGCAGTAATCGTTGTAATTCCAGTCACGTCCGAACTGTAACGTCTGGATCGACGTGCCTCTTTCCTGACTGAGTTCTTTCAATAAGGCCTGTCCAAGCGCTCCATGTGCTCCTGTCATGGCGATACGTCGGCCTCGCAATGTTGTAGCTGTGCCAAACAACCAATCCACCAGGCGAACCATTGATCCAAAATAACCTTGAGGGTCTATGTGATGGAGGGCATGGTACTGAGGGCCGACAATAACGGAGTAGGGGTCTTTAGGTAGTCGAGTGTATCGGATATGGTTCGAATCGCGCCCTTCGTTCCAAGCGACCACAAATGAGCGGATGATGAGGAATATCAAGACGAGAAGGATATCCTGATTCGCAAGCAGAGACGTCCTTAGAGCCATGACGCGAGTTAACTGCCAGCTCACCAAACTGCCAATCACCTGACAGAGCAACTCTAGTGGCAGGTGCAGTAGCAGGTTCCAAGTAGAGAAGGCTTCATTGAAGTTCAGTCGTCGGTCAAAATATTGATGGTGGACGACATGGATGCGTGCTAGTCCGCGGAGGATTGGGTTTGAAGATCGACCAGATTGATGGGCTGTCCAGTGAACCACGTCAAAGGCAATAGATCCCACCACAACGTGGATTGTGGACAAGGCAAGACAATACGCCAGCCCCCAGGGGTACAAGCCAGTGAGGTCACTGTGAAAAGAAATCATGATGATATACTGTTTGGCGTGTACTCCCGCTTCGGATTGATTGGATTGTAGAATGATGAATATGGGGGAAAAAAGGATTCTTTATAGCGGTACCGTATCACCAAATATTACATGAGAAGCACAATTAATAATTGTAATTCATATCTGATGACGAATACCTCCTGGATGTGATGACGCATGCCTCTCTTTGTGGGGCTGATAATCTGAACTTGAGGTGATAGTCCAGTTGGACAGCAGAGCAGCCTTGATCCGCTTATGGATCGGTATTGGGACATCCCACTCAGCGAAAAGAACCATACATGTCGATCACGAATACTCGATGATGTTAATGAAAGGAGGAAATGATATACCTTGTGCTGAAGAAGATCAAATAGTATTTATCATGATGATACCCGAACCCCGTGGTCAGGTTAAATCACCACGAAGAAATGTTTCGAAAGCATTCAACGTAAGGGCTATTTCAGCACCAGGCTTCCAGATGCGGCTGATGTGCTGGATCCCAGAACAGCAATACTTTACGTATGATAACCTGCCAAACCAGGATCCTATGTGGGCTGATTGTCCGGCTGGCAGTAACTGCAAGGGTCCACGAGGGCTAAACGGGGTGAGCATATTGGCGCAAAAGGAACTAACTAGAAGCTCCGTTTAGTGTTTCAGTTGTCCGCCTCTTGAGAAGTGTCTTACCGATGTTCAAGTGGGCTGTGCTAAAGTTGCCAGGCGAGGGTAGCTGAACTTTTTTGGATCATGCCAACGTTTTGGCTAGGCTACCACTTCAGAGTCCCGTACCTTCAGTCACTGAGGCGTACGGCGATTCGAGAACCAGACCCTAACTTTCTCGCTAAATCTGGATCCAAGGGAAGAACCCTACGTATGTGGCAGCGTTCTGTGTCGTTAAGTTGGTCTCACTTACACAAGTTAACTCATTACGCGACAGTTCATTACCGAATCTCTCACAGAATGTAAGCAGCCCTTCCATACCTATCAACCGAGACCTGCCAGCCAGTGGGTTCAAGGTCCTGACGGGTACGAGGCATTTCTAGTGACGCGAAAACGTCCCAGGGCCCTCGTACTGATGAGGCAAGCACATTCCGCTACTAAGAATAGACTGAAGTGCTTACACGCAGAGCCCATTTCGGAACATTTTATGAGCAGTAAAGTTTCAGGACGACTGGTAGTGGCGACCCTCCAGGAGCGTTAAGTTGGTTAAACATGGAGCACCCCACCCTTCTATGGGGCATTCTGGCCCTTTTGTGGCAGGCCATTCTGCTGCCTCGTCCTTCTTTGTCCACCCAACGCGCTAGGCCGAAAATATCCCATACCCTTGCTGGCAATCAAGTTAGCGTCCTGTCGCTGCCATTGCTGCTTGATATCGTTGGCCAATTTTTCTTCGCCCCAGTGTTTTTTTTCGGTCTTTGACTTTGCGCGAATAACCGGTTTCAGCCTTGAAATCGGATATTTGTGGACACTATCAAGCCCCGCATTTTTCACATTCAAAGTCACGATATAATTTCGACCTCTCGGTCTTTGGCTCGGTCTTCTTCGAATGTCGTTCTTGATTCGCTCCCCTCGCGATAAACCACGTGCCAGCCTTCATTATGAATAATGGCAAACGAGCCCGTACCAATGTCAAGCAGTCCAAGTTTGGTTGTTTCAAGTGCAAGTAAGGAACATGCACCCATGACAGCCATTAGGTCACACTGACAAAGACGTCCTAGAGAGAGAAGGATCAAGTGTGACGAATTGAAGCCGTCTTGTTATCGCTGTGTAAGGTCCCAACTTGCCTGTCCTGGCTATCCACGTGGAGCACCTCTAGGGCCTCGGTCAGGCACATCTTGCCAATTCGCTGTCTCATCTACGCCTTGCATCAGGCTCAACCCAAGCCAAGCCTCGGGCCGTTTTCACTCTCTCGCATGTGCTATACTCAACCAATGCCCGCGTAGGGGGAAAGGTCGCCTTGAAAAAGCCTTTTGGGCATACCTTGTCCCCCAGCTCTCTCATGCAATCCCCTCGGTTAGGGCGGCCGCCACTGCATTTGGTGCGTCCTATCATCAATGCGTCTTGAGAAACAACCATTCTCCTTTGGGTTTGGACGCCACGAAACAGTACCTTCAAGCTCTTCGGCTCGTGCAGCTTGATCTTCAAGGCCGACCCCATGGAGATGTTCCCTGCATCATTGCGTGTCTATTGCTCGCCTTCACTGAGGTTCTACGACAAAATACCAATAATGCTCTCATTCACCTACACGGCGCTTTTACGCTGATAAAATGTCGTTTCAGTGAGAAATCGGCTTCCAGCTCTGACACCAGCCAGATGCCATTGGTGTTTAAGAAACTTGACCTCCATATCGCGACCTTCTCCTTCGGTAGGTCGCCAGGTCTTCCACTTTCGATCGGCAACTCGCCTGGCATCTTTACTTCAACGCAATTGGATGAGGTGTTCTTCAACATCCTACATTGCTGCTATCACTTCATCTCAACCGCGGTTGAGTATAGATACGTCAACCACCGATTCATCCCACGGGCTTTACTCATCGAGCAAGGCCGCCATCTAGCTACTTTGCGGCAATGGCTTTCCCTATCACAACCACCATCTTCGCCCCTCTCTTCCCACCCCAACGAAAACGAGCACACTCTGGTTCTTCGGGCGCAATGCCTGGCGGCATTCATCTACACTGGAACCATCCTTGAGCCATACGAGGCAGGCTACGATAACTACAGTCACTGCTTCCAAGAAATTCTCATCTTGGCTGAACAAGTCCTCCGCCAATCCGGATACGATAGTCCCAACGATCTTTCTCGGAATGCTTTGGAGCCTTTTACGCCCGAGATGGGCATCATTCATCCTATTTTTCTGACAGGGCTGAAGTACCGGCACCCTTTTTGGCGTCGAAAGGCTATTGACCTCCTGCGACGAAGCGGGAGGGAAGGCCCATGGTGTGGAGCAACGGAAGCCTCGGTTCTCACAACTGTAGTAAAGGCAGAGGAAAGGCTGGTCAATGACCCCCTATGCGGCTCGCTTCCTATTGAAAACTCTTCCCTAGATGGAACGTGGAGCATTTCGGAAGGTCACAGAATTCATACATGTTGGGTGGTTCGCTTCGTGGACCAAAACCTCCAGCACAACAAGAAGGAGCGCACAACTCAGCAGAGCAGCTATCAGGTTGCCGAGGTTCGACTGACCAAATGCAAGGATATTGGTGGCATGTTGCGAGCCGGGGAATCAGAGACCAGTCAGGATGCATGGCGAGATCCTTCGCACTGGCACTCGTGGATAGAGCACGCGCTAGTACCGGAGACACTGGCTGGGCTTCCCGGTCTCGGATAAAGTATCCACCTGCCGCTCCAATTTTTGCTGTCATGTGCTTGTTGATGAGTCCCCGCGCAGAAACACCAGCCTAGGGTTAGCTTGATAAGAGCTGATCGCACAACCCAGTACATACAAATGTAACACTGATGCGACTCACTAGTTACATCAGATTAATCAAGACAAACATACCCCATGTGCAAGGAGTGAGATTGTCTCCGCCCAATAACTGAATATTAAACCGACAACCCGCGGGATTACACGTAAGCGTCATGCCCCTGCAGACCAGGCGCTTGGAGACGCCCCTTAAAGGCACCACTCTGCTCGTCTATTCTTAACTCTAAGCCTTTTCCAAACAGTCTAAACCCCGTCCAAAACGATGACCCCGGTCGTTGGGTCTTGGAGCCCACTTAGTCTTAAAGCTTCGCCTCGTCAATTTCAAGCTGATCCACTGGATCGTGTCACAAGGCTCTAAGGATGTGTAAAGCTGCAGTAAGCTCGGTCTCAGATTTGTAGAAAGACGGGTCAAGGCGTTGATTTGAATATGATCTGGCCACAGCTTCTGGGTATAAAGAATCAGCAGCATCCCTTCCAGGTTAACTCTTGCACATCATATTCAGCTCATTCAGCTCATCTTAGCTTCTACGAAGGATGTATCAATCACCACTTTTCTTGGTTCTTATGGCAGCAATCGGCCGCCTGTACCTGGTTGTTAAAGCAACATCACCGCATTGCCCACCTTTGACCCCATTGTACCACCACCTAGGTGACCGAGTCAACACCCTGCCGTACTGTCAGCTATCAACACACTCATCACGGCATTACAGGCGGAATTGAGAGACCTTAATTACTCAGCCGATTCTATTGGCGTTTAGTCAATGGACGAAGAATCACCACTACTAGACTTTTATCACACCCCTACGGATTCCGCCTCCCCGGTAAATGCAACCATTCTGTGTAGCGCTTGAGTTCTTCGTCAGTGGTAAGGCGGGCTTTACCAGGCTGAACTGGCGCTGAGCATATGTTAGGCAGGGTCACACACTGAGTTTGGAGTGGTCCGAACTGGTCGCTAAGTGGTCCTCTACGTTGGCTTTGGCCAGGGGGGTATTAGTGCAGGCAAGGTCGATTGTATTGCCGTGAGGATTCGTGGGCACGTCGATGGTGTTTAGAAGGCAGAGATCGTTGCCTGCCGCCCATGGCACGACTACTCCCCCCCGATCTTCTCTTCGGCCAGTTTGCCAGCTGTGGTGCTCAGGGGTCAACATTCAAGGTAAGGTAGGATAGACTATCCAAACGAGCTGGCTTTGACCGCAACCGTGAAACTCGCTCGGGACCACCCTACCCAGTTTCTCCTCTGTTACTCTCTCAGCATGTCTGGTCACCCGGGCTGTAGCACGTCCGTCAAGGTCATGTTTGACGGCCTCCTGATCGACATGGACGGAACCATTGTCGACTCGACCTCAGCTGTGATCAAGAACTGGAAGGTGTAAGCTCTTCTGATTGTCGCTAGCACGTCGCTCGCTGACGACGGGGCAACCAGGATCGCCGAGGAGATCGGTGTGAAGGCTGATGTGATTCTAAGGAGCTCAATGGCCGTCGGACCATGGACGTCTTTGAGGAAATCGCTCCAGACAAGGCCGACTGAGAACATGAGAGCGCCAAGGGGTTGTTGCCAGCACTCTTCATCGCTGACGTTAATCAGACATCAAGAGTATAGAAGGCAGACTACCACGCCTGTTCAGTCATGAGGTTGTGGAAATCAAGGGGGCTCTTAGCGTCCTGTCTTCACCTGTCGAGAACGGTGCCTCCTGGGCCATCGTCACCTCGGGCACTGTCCCGCTGGTTACGGGGTGGCTAAGCGTTCTGAATCTGCCGCAGCCGGTGCATCTCATCACTGCCGAGTCAGTTGAGCGTGGCAAACCTGATCCCGCTTGCTACCTCCTCGGCCGTGAGCATCTGTGTCTCCGAGAGCCCATTCATAGGGTCCTTGTGGTTGAAGCCAGTCCTGCTCGGATTCGGGCTGGTAAGTTGGCGGGCTGCAAGGTTCTTGACCTCGTGACGAGTCATACTCTTGAGCAGATAGCTCAGACTGAGCCCGATTAAATTGTGAAGGATTTGGAGAGCATAAAATTGAAAGAGCAGACTGGAGGTAAAGTGATGATTGAGATTTCGAATGTCCTCTATGTCTAGGGATGATGAGCATGTCAATAGTAGCATGGCAGAAAAAGCAATACACCAAGCGTAGACTAGTGATTCGAGCAACAATTTCGAGACAAAGGGCCTACGATTGCGTTAACCTAGGGACAAAATTGTCATGCCTAATTCTCAATGGTTGCCTCCAATGCAACGCCGGCTCCTAAGAGCGAGCTCGCCTTGGCGGGAACGAAACGAATCCTCCGACTCCTGTCAACTTGATCTCCGCTACCATCAGCTACGAGGTCATCCACCAACCGCTGGCACTTGCCTAAATAGCCGGAATAGCTCTCTATGACGCTGCCGGTAAATGCCACAATCGTCTGCTCAAGCTCGAAATCTGCCTTGCCTGTCCAGTAGGGGGCAACGGTTTGTTCCTCCAGGGCCTCTTGCCGAAGCTCCCACATTGCGTGAATTGATACTGCTACTATCGCTGCGGAGTGCTGGGAGATTACCCCGGCAAGAGAACGCAGAAACGAGCGGTCGGGTGCTGTCATTGTATGCGCTGAGCTTCCCGCAAGGGCCGTCTCGAACATGGTCAAGTCATTTCTGCTCTCGCGTTAGTACCGTTCTTCAGTATATCACGGAGAGATACATACTCTTCTATCATAGATATTACCTCAGTGCCCAGAGAATAGGGCTATTGGAATGCTTTTAGGGTAGCACCGCGGAATAGACCCGTCGCCTCGATCGCGTCGACGAGAACCAGCCTTGCAATCTCCGCCAGATACATGCCGCTGACCATAGTCTCAGGCGGATGGAACTCTGGCCTCGGAAGGCTGCTACTCAACTTGGAATCCCATCGTGTCCTGGGCAAGATGCCGTGGCCAAACATACTGAGTTCAGCGTTGATGATGACGCTATGGACCTCCTCCAGCCATCCCTCTGGTCTCTGGCCAAACTTGTCTTTGCTGATAAGGTGTGTAGGGAGATATCCCGCGACGTTGACTCCCGTGTCAAGTATCAGACCAAACTGTGTTGATGGGTGTGTGTAGGTTTGCGAGATGAGAGTCGCGCCGCTGTCGTTGAGGAGGATATGGACCTTTGCTGTGAGACCAGCGCGGAGACAAGCCGCCTCGACCAAAGTGCCCAGGTCTTAGTCTATCAGTCCTTCGGCTGCTCGAAATCCTTTACCCATGGGCTGAAGGCGTCCGCTTCGAAGGGAGGTTTTCCTAGGGGGCAGTTAGCGAGTGGTCTTATCATCTCTGAGTATGCATCTGGGGTCATTATACTCGACAGGGAAGCTCCAGGTCAGTGCCAAGGGCAGAGAAACCATATCCTGTGTCTTCAAACCCTCCATGTTTCCTCGCACAGTTTCGACAATTCTGGCGGCCATCCAGTCAAAGAACGAAGTACCGATGAGATCTTTAACCTCTCTTCCCACTCGAAACGACTTCATCTCGGCGATTCGGGAATGCAGCTCTTCTGCATCTTCTTGTCGGCCGGTCAATTCTATTCTAGCCACGCGAAAGGTCGAACCCCCAAGGTCAAGAGCTACGTATCGACCTTTCTCCTGACCTGTTGCCAGTCTATCATTGTATGAAGGTAGCGTGCAAGCGGTATCGCTCTGCAATCTCTCTCGGAACTGCATCTTCAAAGCGCGAGACATTGCCATCATGTTTTTGTGCGGGAATAGCTCGAGAAAGTTAGCATGCACCTCGAAGAAGTACGATTGCATAGGTGCCAAAGCGTCGCCGGCCTAGTCGCCACGCCCACCTACCAGCTTTGCATCGCCTCTGCCCTTGGTTGAGAGCAACGCTCGTAGGCCGTGCAAAAGACGAGGCGGGGACTGAGAATCGAAAAGCTGCATGGTAACTGGCAAATTCTGTGAACGAGACCAGATAGTTGCTCAATCAAGGACATGTGGAGTAAAGTAGGGCAATGTTATAGTTGTAATTGGGATACTTCCTTGTAACCGGAGCTCAACTGCATTATCCAGGTGTCAGTTTCACATTCCCAGCCTCGATTCCTCCCTCAGAAGAGCTTTGAGCTTGGCTAGCAAGCCCAATTGTTGTGTCTGGTAGCGCCAATGTAACGTAACATTGCTGAGAGCTGCCGAAATTAAAGAATTGCCCCTCGGTTGACCCAAATCCAAGCTCGGCGATGTTCCATGTGGCGATAAGCCAGATGTCACTGGCGAGCGTCATAGAGGCACCTGGTTGCGCCATTACATTGACCTTTCTCTAGATGCGCCCTGATTGAGGGTGAGAAGGGGATGAGGAGCATTGTTCCATATTCCCCTCGAGGTACAGAGAACTTAGCTGGCTCACGGCATCATTCGGTCATGTTTCATCCGAATCGCAACATCCCGCTCGTGCCTTAATGAGCCCATTGTGATTAAACATAAGCTGCGGACAGCAAGAGGGTGCAGCATATTCAATGATGGCACGGCATGGGACAACAGAGCCGAGATATCTTCACCAATACATACTCAAAATCTTATAATACGTCCTCCTTCCGACGCTGCTGAATGCTGCCTTTGTCATCCTCGGGAACTTAGGCAAGATGACCCGTGTGGACAGAGAGCCCGTTGACACTGAGCACCATGTTCATGTCCTTGCCGTGAAATATCTCCTGGGCCTACCCTCCTCCTGTAACTTCTGCATATTTCGGTACGGGTTCGCGTAGTGGTTGGCATGAGGGCAGTAGACTGCCTCGATGGATTCCATCCTGCGATGTGATATTAGCCAACAGGACACGGCGCGAGAAACCAGTCCACAAACCAGTCCTCTGCACTAAGGGGAAAGTATTGGTAGAAAAGATCATCGTCGTCCTCTAGGTCAACACTTGAGCCTGGCGCTGTTGGCTCTGAGGGAACGGGAGACTCCCTTTCCGACTCTCTAGGGGCTACTTCGCCATCAAAGAGCGACAAGACAAGCGCCTCAGACGCTGAGTCGAGAGCGGATGTGACTACAGTATTAGATACAGACTCGGGTGACCTGGCAAACCAGTGCAGCGAGGATCGCGGTGACTCTGATGACGTTGCTAATGTCTTCCTTGGAGGCCAGCTTGTGCTCTGGGTACGAGGTCGACGTGAAGCTTGCTGATGCGGGTCAAGATGCTAAAGGTAGTCAGTCAAAGCTCTACCGTCAGCCTCCAATCCAAGCTGATGACAAACCTGACTTGAGGGGTGTGCATATGAGACGTCTAGCCCGGTGTCATCCAGGGGAATCGTCGCGTCCAGAAACGCTCGCTTATCTGGTTTTTGTGCTCGGGCAGCCGGTACCTCCTTTTGGTTGTCAAAGTTCCTCGGGCTCCTACCCCGAACAATGACGGGACTTGACTGGATTTCTGCAATCTTAAGACAGTTTCCCACATCTGACCCTGCAAGAAGATGGATCTGCACGGTGTAATGCTGTTGGGGGCCTTTCCGGCGCCCGTTATTAGCAGTGGCGTGTTTGAACTGGAGTCTCTTCCAAGCCATCTTGACAGAGGCGAGGCCACCCCCATCTCGGCACGGTGCATGTGGGATATTTAGAGGGCATATTTGAGGTGAATTCATGGCCCACAATGCATTTCCAGTGATGGGATCAGTAGTCTTCCAGGATGTTAAAACAATGTCAGTTGTATTTCCCGAGATAGATTCGTTGGCGACAAGAGACGCCATCAACTATGAGATGACAAGCTCGTTCCCGTGCTCGTCGAGGAGATATTTCGGATGGCTCGAGGATGTAATGTCTCCCAAGCACTGCCAGAGGTTTCGCCGATAGCAGGTATGACCGGGCTGGTCAGTAGGGTGGTCGCTGAAGATGTTTTCGGCAACAAAAAACATGCCGCCGAGCTCGGCTGTCATGTCGAGCTGAACAGGCTGCCTCGCTTCGTCGAGGAGGGCCATTGCAAAAGTCGGTTTCGAGAAGAGAAGGAGGGCATTCTCGAGCTGGGCCGGATAGAGATGGCGCTCGGCGTGCTGTCCCCATGTCTGTCGTACTCGCCAATTTGTGGGCAGGTATTCCAAGGTGGATTGATAGCCGACTGCCGTGGAGCTGGTGCAGGGGAGATTCGTCTCGTGAGATGACCAATAAGCCGTTGGGGCAACAGGAGCTTGGGACCTGGGATAAATAGAAGGAGTCGTGTACAAGTTTCAAGTATCAACTTGGCTCCACTTCAGGGTACATGACATGCCCAGAAACTTGACTTTGCTGTCGATAGTTACATTGAACCTTTCATAGACTATCGATCCTCTGAATTCTATGTTCAAGGTGCCCAACTACCGTACCTGGTTTGTCAAGGCATGACTTGAAGGCATTAAGACGTTCAGTCCCGCCGTAGCGACCCACTGCGGCTAAAAGCGGGCCCCTATACAACGTAGTACGTAACGTATCGAGGCTGGTTGGATCTTGGCTGCAAAAGCCTGGGGCAGTTTACAAGCATCATTCACATAGACAAGTGAACGGGAAAGAGGCAATCTTCTCTTTGAACTGGATAGCATTCCTCCAACTCTAGATCAGATGAAATGATATACCATGCTGCATAACTCAGTTCCCCAAGAGATGAATTGTTTCCTGAGCTTGGGTTGCTATATCAAGCGTTTGAAGGGCCCGAGACTACAGATGGACACTTGGTCAGGTAGCCGAATATTATCCATTGTGCTGCCGATTGTACCCCTGCTTTAGGGACCAGTTAGCACAATAAATAGAATCGTGTCGCACTGCCACACTCAAAACGTAGCCCACCATCCCACTTCACACCGCCGTTGAATTGCTTGCAATGTCCTATGTGCCGGACGATGCCTCAGATGTTGGTGTCAGTGCAGTATATGATGACCCAGAATGGTACGGGCACTGCTGTGATATTCCTCTCCGCCATCACGATGGCCAGCGCGCCCGATGAGAAGCCTGCTGCTAATATACGCCAGGGCCATTGGCCAGATGCTCTTCATGGGCTGCGACGGTTCTGAAGTCACACCTCAGGTCCGCAAACTGATTCAAGAGCATCATGTCGGGTCCATTATCCTCACAGCCAAGAACCTCAAATGTCAGCTCTTCTTCCAGGCTCGGTCTTTAGTCTCACTAAACAAGATGCCAGCCGCTCAACACGCCACGAAGATTGTCAAGGAGCTCCAGGCTATTGCTTACAATGCCAGGCACTCAAAGCCCCTTCTTATCGCGATAGACCAGGAGAGCGGCGGCGTCAACAGCCTATTTGACCAAGAGGTTGGGTGCGAGTTTCCAAGTGCAATGGGCATGGCCGCAACCGGCAGCGTCGACCTCGTCTACGAAACCAACAAGGCCACGGCAGAAGCCGTCAGAGCTTGCGGCATCAACATGATACTAAGCCCCGTGCTCGACGTGCTTCTTAATACGGGATACCAGCCACTCGGCGTCCGTTCGTTTGGAGATGACCCCAAGGAGGTCTCAAGCTACGGCATTGCGGCCGTGAATGGCATCAAGGACGCAGGCATTGCCACATGTGGGAAGCATTTCCCAGCCTGCGGTGGCCTAGACTTCCTCGGCTCGAGTCTTGATATGCCCATTATCACCCAGACGTTGGAGGAATTGAACGCATGCGCCTTGGTACCATTTCGGAATGCGATCGTGACAGGAAAGTTAGACAGCATGTTCATTAGTGGCTGCGGTGTTTCAAGCCCTTCGATGAACATTCCACACGCGTGCTTATCGAGTCAGATCGTCGACGACCTTCTACGGCAAGAACTGGGCTTTGAAGGAGTTGCTATCTCTGAGTGTCTGGAGATGGAGTCACTTAGTCACGACATCGGCATTCAAAACGGTGCGGTTATGGCGGTCGAGGCTGGGTGTGACCTGGTCATGCTCTGTCGGTCCTTTGACGTCCAACTGGAGGCCATTAGAGGGTTCGAACTAGGGATCAAGAATGGAATGATAAGCAGGGAGCGACTTGACGAGTCGGTTTCTCGGATCACACCTCTCAAGTCGCCTTGCACCTCGTGGCAGACGGCACTCAACCCTCCAGGATTGCCCCTCCTCGCATCACTGCTATCATCGCACACAGCTCTTTCTAGGAGAGCGTACGACAGGTCGATGGCCGTCATTAGGGATAGAGACGGTCTGATAACCCTATCCAAATCCATGCAGAAAGAAGAGGAGTTGTTGCTCTTGACGCCATTGGTCAAGCCGCTGCCAGCATCATCCCTGGCGCAGAGCATGTTACAGTCCGGGGAACTCAAAGAGGCAGCACGGAATCGACACACTGGCTGTCTAATTCCAGAAGAGACACCTGTACTAGGAGATGAAGGTGTCTTTCGGGAACTCGGTCGTTCGTTGGCACGCGCACGCCGTGCGAAACTGCACACCAGTTACACGGTGAATGGAGTCCGACCAAGTCTTGTCCCGCCAGCCTGAACTGTCTGGGAATCGCATAACTAACAGTGGCCTAGTTCATGAGAATCTAATCCAACGTGCAGCGACCATCGTTGTCGTGATAGCAAACGCGAGCCGGAACCTCTACCAAGCCAGCTTCGCTAAGCATGTCGACCTAATGTGCTCCATGTTGAGGATGCAAGGGAAGAAAAAGTCGGTCATCATCATCGCCGTCTCCTCCCATTACGACTTTGTCTTGGACAAGTCTATCGGGACGTATGTCTGCACCTTTGACTTTACTGAGAATGCCATGCAGGCGTTGGTGCGTGTGCTCTGGGGAGAATGTGTCGCCCAAGGCAGCTTGCCTGGAACTCTGCGTAAGACTAAAAAAGCGTCCAAGGCTCGCCGAAACTGGATAGTCGAGGGCTATGATCGTCACCGTGACGGTCCTTATCTGAAGGGACTCTTGCACGCGCTCTCACAGACCAGCTCCGCAAGTCTCAAGCCTCTGCACTTGGTGACAACTGAGACGTTCGAAGTTCCCAGCTCTCGCGTTGAGGCAGCTCACTTTGTCGTCCGAAATAGTAGCACCAAAGCTCTGTCTGGCTTCGCTGCCACCTACCGCTTTGAGAACATTGGCATCCTGGCAGCTGTCATGGTCGACCCGGCCAAGCAACACGTCTCCATCGGTCGGTCGCTCCACCGGAGAGCCGTTCTTCATCTCAACACGAAACCTGGCATCAAAACAATCCAGCTGGGAAGTTCATTCCCTGGAGTATTTCCAGCAGTGCCTCTTGATGATGAAGTCACTAGGAAATGGTTTGCCGAAATCGGGTGGAATACGCGGTCTTCAAGACGATTAGCCAACTTGAAACTAGGCGACCTTGGCTCTTGGAGCATGCCCGACGATATCCTTGGCGAAATAATACGAGCAAATATTACGTTTGATCTTGTCCAGGGCTCAAGCTACGCAGAATCGGATGCCGTCATGGCTATGGTTGATCAACATGCTACCCCAGAAGTCTCCGAGCTGTACCAGTTTGCTCTGAATGGAGCAAAATCCTGCGGAATTGTGAGGGCGAAAGGACCCGATGGTATAGTGCTTGGAACAGCCGTAATTTGTGCCCCAGAAGCCCATTTTCGACCTTCATCCCGGCCCTGACGTCGGCTGAGGATGTCAGCGGGATCCTAGCCCCCATTGCCTTTCAGGTATCGGCACCGCCCCTTGTGCCCCAAGCCCTGGTGCTGATGGGCACTCTGCAAGCTAGAGCCCATGGAGCTCAAGTTTTTGTCTTGAGTTTGGTAGGTGTTGAACCGACCCGGTGAGCGAGGTTGCTAATGATACTGTAGCTCTCGGACGGTTGGGAGTTATTTGTATCCATGGGCTTTGCCATCTTACAGTCTTTTGAACAAATATTGTCCCTACCCGAAGCTGTGAGTATACGTGAGTGATGCCATTAAACACACGCCTCTGACACTGGCTTTCTAGACAGCGACTTGACAGAAATGGGCCAAAGATGTTTGAATGGGCTAGAGAATTCGCGCTCTGGGCATTCCCTGAAGATATCATCGTACACACGTAGGTTGTAGCACGTTTTACTTCATGCATTGGATTCAATCAACTGGCAACTATTGTGTACAAATTAGGTTTCCAAATCAACAACCTCATCTCAGTCTCCGCCCTTTACTTAGAATCCGAGGATCTTGTTGGCAAAGCCATACGCCGCCTTTTCTCCAGGAGTAGCGGCATTGCTGGGATCGAAAGGACTGCATCCCATTGCACGTTTACCTGCCTCAGTCAGATAGTCAACAGTGCCTACGTCCACATGCTCAGACTCTCCAATACCACCAGGAAAGTCTGGAGGTGGCCTCATTTATATTAACTTATTAATTGTATTTTATTAGCAACCTTTTTTACTTAACTAAGTAATAGGTTTAGCCTTTAATGTTTTTTTCTTATTTAATTCTCTTAATTTTATATTTTTTCTTATTTTTATTATAATTAAGTATTAATAAGGTTTTTTGATTTTACTCTTAGTATTATATCTATAATTTAAAAACGCTAATATAAAACATATTATATAACAATATATATTAAGGTAATAACTTTTTTTTTTCTTTTAGTTTAAGGTTTTTAATAAATAATAGTATAAGGTCTCTTTAATTAAACTCTATAGGTTTATAATAAGACTTATAATATTTTACCCTCCTTTTAATACTTTTTTAGTAGATTTATTATAGTTTTTTTTTATTTACTTATAAGTATATAAGCTATATCTTAATATCTAGTATTTATTACTTTAATAAATTATTATTAAAGGCTAGCTAAAAGTCTAATTTATAGCTTATAAATATATTATTTAAGGAAAGATTATTATTTTATTAATTATTAAATTATATATAAATTATGCTATTAGTAATAATTTTAATTATTTCTTAAAATAATTAATTATAAAGTATTATAAATAATATTAAATAACTTAATTTATATATTTTATTTAGCTATTAATTTAAGGGTAAAAAGCTATTAAAAGCCTTTATTTAATCTAAGAGATATAATATAGCTTTACTTAAAATTTATTTATAAATATAAGCCCTTAACTTATAATAATTGTTTATAGAGCTGTATAATATAATTTTATTTCTATATAAAAAAGCTCTATAAGATTTATTATTATTATTATATTAATAATAAGAAATATAATATATATTATATATTTATTTATAATAATTAGGATTATACTAACCTCTTAGCCCTTATATTAAATAAGGTGTAATGTTATAATAAAGTCTATAAGGAGTATTAATATAAATTAATATAAAATTAATAGGTTTTTTAAGCAGCTATAAAGGCAATGCCTCTTAGGTATTACCCCTTAGTAAATTATATATATTTATATATATTTCTTAATATCTATATCTATAGCCTCTTAGTAGAACTTATAATTAAGTATTTTGAAAATATTTTTAATACTATAAGATCTTACTAAGGGATCCTTATAATATAAATATAAGATAGTCTTTTATATTATAAAGTCTCTTAAGATATATACTTAGCCTCTAAAAAATATAAGTATATCCTCTCTTATAATATATATAATAAGGTTTTCCCCTTTGTTCTTCTAGGCTTTATAATATCTTCTTATAGTTTCTTATAATCTTTATTTTATATTATGTTAATTAATTCTAAGAATAAGTTAAAAGGTCTTACTTATAATTATAATTCTTTTATTAATATTCTTTAAATTACTTTTATTAATATAAAATTAATAACTCTTAGCTTAATTTTTATTTACTTAGGGAATTAATATAAATTAGGCTTATTTATAGTATTAATTCCTTAAGGTTAAATAAAGAATTTTTTCTCCCCTAAGGATTTATTATTTACCTTAATTTTTCTAAAGGTCTTATAATAGTTAGGTATTCCTAAGGGATAAACCTAGCTATACTAGGTTTATATTAGCAAGGGATTAGGCGCATAATCTTAAACATAGTATAAGTTACATCTAGTAATATGCTTAAAGGTATTAAGTATAACTAAATTATATTAATAGCTAAGGTAGCTTATATATAAAAAAATGTAATAAATATATTATATATATTATTATAATCTAATTAGATTATAATAGCTCGCAGGTTATTAATTATAATCTACTTATAAGCCTACTAAGGATTATAAGGGGATTATCATAGCTTAATATAATCTAAGTTAATCCTATAAGAATTAATTAGCCTAGTATATCTAGTCCCTAATTACATACTTATAGGGTATATTAGCAATAATATAATATCTCCCCTTTATTAGTCTTACCCTTAAGGCTATACCTATGACCCTAGATCTATTATTAATATATTTTAACTTAAACCTATAATTATCTTCCTACTAATTATATCTAATTATCCTCTTTCTAAGAAGCATCTAATTACTATTAAACTAAGTAATATTATTAATTATTTAGGCTTTAAAATTATACTATACTTATTTTATTATTTATAGGGTCTTTATTATATAGCCCTACCTAAGAAATCTAATTATTATAGTAAATATACCTGCTATAAATACTTATATAATACTTTAAGAGATATATTTAGTACTTATATATATTTTCTTATTATTTCTTAGCTTTTTTACTTACTTAGGTTATTTAATAACCTAAATTATCTAAGAGTTAGATTATCTTAACTCTAAGGAAAAGTATATTAAGAAAGACTTCCTTTATTTATAGCAAGAGGCTTAGGAGGCCTAGGCAAAGATAAATAAGGTCCTCGCCTAGCTAACTTGCTTTTATTATTAAAAGCGCTAACTTTAAACTAAAGGTATAAAGATAGCTTCTTAGGGTCTTTAATTATTAGATAAGTTAGAGGCAATAGAAAAGGTAAAATTAGAGGCTATACTTATAGTATAATTTATAGGTATTATAGATATTATTAATTAAAGTATTATTAGCCTTAAACTCTTTTCTTTTATTAATATTATTAATAAAAGTCCTTTAAGAGGCATTATATATTAGTTAGATATTCTAAGGGTTCTTATATATTTTCTAAGTCTAAGTAATCCTTTTATTTAATAAAATATATTATTTTATTATTAATCTTATTTATATTAAGGATAGCTTTTATAAAGTATTCTTCTAGTCTATTAACTTTTATCTCTAGTTTATTTCTAGTTCTAACTTAGATAATATCTTATATTAATTCTAGTAATAAAATATAAAAAATTAAATAAAACTTAACTTTTTATAATAAGTCTAATTTATAATTATATTTTAAGATTTTCTACTTAATTTTATATAATCTAATATATTTATAATTAAGTTTTTTATTTTATTATTTTATTTTAATATTTTTTATTATAATATAGATTATATCTCCCTCTAAGAAGATTAATCCCTTAATTTTTTTCTTATTAGTATAGATTATTATTCTATTCCTAATAAATTTAAGTTTTATTTATATTTTTTTATATAAATTATATTATTAGTTATTTATAAAGATAACTTTAGGGTTAATAATATTATCATGAGTTTATTAATATATATTAGGTATAAATCTAAAATTAATATAAGTTAATATAATTTTTATACTTTTATTTATAGCTATATTATAGGCTAGCTATATAACTAGTAGCTTTTTAACCTAATTAGTCTATTTTAATTAATATAGCATTAAAGGTATTATTTTAATATCTAATTTATATATTTAATTTATTTATTTATCTTCTTATAATATACTATGAAGAGCTTATAATTAATTCCTAAGTATCTTATAAGGCTTTATTAAAATTTTAAAATAAATAATAATCCTTAGTTTATAATAATTTCTAATAATATATAATATATTTTAGTAATATAAAAGTAAAAAAGATAAATAAATTCTTTAGCTATTATTATTTCTCTATAGGGTATAAAATAAGAAAATTTTATAAATCTATTTATAATAATAAAAATATTATTATAAAAGTTCTTAGTAATTAGTTCTTTTAATAAATATAATTTAATAATAAAGTTTATAATAATTAAATCTTATAATAGTTTTATAACTAATAGTAATTATAGCTTTTTATATAATTTATAATATTATATCTTAGTTTTTATATAAAAGTTATATTAATTAATAATTACTAATAATATATATATATAGTAAGTATACTAGATAAGTAAGTATACTAAAAATCTTAGCCTTTTTAATAAGAATCTTAATAAAAATACTATAAACTATTTAATTAATTAAAACTACTTATTATATTCTTCCTTAAATATCTTAGTTACTACCTAATAAGTCCTTATATTATACCTCGACTTATTATAAATATTATAATACTAAACGCCTAGTCGCGCTAACCTCCCTTAATTACTACTCTTTAATAATTTAGCTACTACTTATATATTAATATCTATTTAATTAATTACCTGCCTTTCTTCCTCTATAGTTATAACCTCTCTTTTTTATAGCTAGGTCTTTTTTACTCTTTGCCGCTAATTATATATTTTATTTACCTCTTAAAGGTCTTTATTTTTAATAGCTAGTAAGATAACTTAATATATAATTGCCTACTATATATTATAATCAGGGGTTAGCTAACCTAAGGTTTTTTATATAGGTATTTAGTATAGCGCTAATAGCTTACCTATAAACCCTAGGTTTTATACCTTATTAACCCTAGGTTTTTTAAAAAACTAAATTCTTATTATTATAAAAGCCTAAAAGTTAATAAGAAAATAAAAGAATATTTAATTAGGTTATTTTAATTAATATAATACTTAAAATATATTTTATTCTTAAGATATTAATTTAATCCTTAGATTTAGAGTTATTTTAAGGTAATTTACCCTTATTTAAGCTATGCCTTTTTTATCTTAGCCCTTTAAGATTAATTATTAATTATATTTTACTTAAGGTAAGGGTTATAAACTTAAGGTTAAAATTTATAAGGTTTTTTAAAATTATTATTAATTAGTATATAATTTTATAATTATAAAGACTTTTATTTATTTACTTAAAATAAAATATTTTACTTATATCCTAAGTTTTTATCTTTTTATTTATAAAACCTATAAGGTTATTATCCTTAATAATTATATTTAATAATACCTAAAATAATTTTCTTATAATCTTATATTAATAGAAATCTAACTAGCTATTTAATAAATATAATTATTTAATTATATTAAAAATATTAAGAGCCTTAATTAATTATTTTATTTTATTTTACTTAGGCCTTTAATCCCTAAGCTTAAAGAAATAAAAGAAAATAGCTTTAAGTATATATTTAGCTCTAACTACCCTTAAGTCTATTTTAGCCTTATAGAACTTTACTAGTATTTATAGTTAAAGTATTAATAGTTTAATTAGAGGGGCTAAGCTAAAAGATTACCTAAGGCTATAGCCTAAGTAATTATATTATTATTTTCTTTTTAATTATAGTATTCTAGGGTATTTTATTAATAGCTCTTTTAGAAAGGTTATTATAATAAGTATTTTAAGGTTAATATATAATAGCCTATTATAAAACTATTTAATTAAATAAATCTCTTTATAGTATTCTAAGCTTAGGCCTTTTTTATTTATTAAAAGGAAGCTAACTCTATAGAATAGCTAGATTAATTTATATAGCTATAGCTATAGCTTAACTAGCTTAATTTAATTAATTATTTTTATAATTTTATTAATTAAAAGGACTTTTTATATAAATTAATCTCTCTTAATATTAACCTAAGTTTTATTATATTAAATAAGTCTAATAACCTTAGCTTTATTTTTATTTTATATATACTTAATTAATTAATATAAAAAGTATAAGGCTTATTTTATTAATAAGAGATTTTATATATAGTCTAGTTTAAAGTTAATAGGTTTAATATTAATATAGCTACTTAAAAGCCTTTTAGTTATAATTATAAATAAAAGACTAAATAGAGATATATATAGGTAATTAAGTAGTTTTTATTATATATTTTATATTACCTTAAGCTTAATAACTTAATTATATAGCTATTATTTAAGGTTAATAATAAATAAAAAAAGGTATATAATAGTTTAATAGATATCTTTAATAAAATAAAAAATTATTAGAAATAGTCCTAAGGGGATTTATTTAATTAATTAATTATTAAGATATTTAATTAATTTAAAAAAATAACTCTTAGGTTTTTTATATCTTTACTTTATTATTATATTAAAGATATTAAATATAATTTCATTATAGTTTTTGTTTTATTATTTTTAATATTACCTTTAATAATATATAATATAACTTTAATATATTTATATTATAGCTCTTTATAATTATTATAATTATTATAATTTTTTTTCCTTAGGGAGGCCTATTTAATTAGATATATAGAAGTTAATTAAAAGGTAGCTAATAATTTAAGTATAATAGCTATATAAAAAGCTATCCCTAGTATTTTTTAGCTTATTAAGTATTATATATTATAATATATACTTAATAATATACTAGGGTTAAAACCTATATTAATATAATTTATTTTTTAGCTTTATAGCTATAAAATTATTATTAAGGCTAACTTTATCTCTCTTAGCTCCTTAATATAAAATAGCCTTAATATTATTTATAAGGGAATTTACTTATTATTTTAAAACTTAATTATCTTATAATAATTTATTCTTAATATTACTTAGATTATCTTATTTTAAGATCTTTTTTTTTAATAAGATTACTTATTATTAAATAGCTAATTAGCTTTTTTATTACTTATTTTATAAGACTTTATTTAAGATAACTACTAAGAGAAGACTTTAGGCTATTTCTTTCTTTATAGCTTATATTAAATTACTAGTAAGAATATAAGGACTTAGGCTATAGCTTATATCTAGAACTAGCCTAAGCTAAGAGCCTAATAATATAAGGGGAGTAGCTAGCTTAATATAGTATTAGATGTATAAGTATTTTTTATATATATAAAATTAATTAATTAGATATTTAAATACCTTATTATTTTTATTTACCTTAATAGTAACCTTTTAATATAAAATATAAAAATCCTTATATTATAGTATTATAATATAGCCCTAAGTAATATTTATAATATCTTTATTAATTATAATATAATTATATTTATAACTAATATCTATAAGGGTCTTTTATATTTATAGTAATTATAAGTTATTTATTAGTTTTTTTCTTAGGAGGTTAATATATTATTAATATATTACCTTTAGCTAATATTACTTTTCTTTAAGGCTATTATTATTAATATATTATCTAAATAAGTATAGATTTTCTTATTTTTTTTTTAAAAAACTAAGGGTTTAACTAAGATAAATAACCCTAGTAAATTAAAGGTATTTAAGGTAATTAATTAAATACTTTAAAACCTTAGATTAGAGCTTAGATACTCTTAGGGTATAAAAAGATAATAAACTTATCTATTAGCTATAGATAATTTACTATAGGCTATTAGCCTATTGCCTAGGAATTTTACCCTAGCTTAGATATCTTAAATACTTTAGTAATAGGGCATAATTATTAGAGTTAAGATACTTAATATTAGTTTATAGAGGTATATTATTATAGCTATTAGTTATTATTTTATTTAAGATATATCTATTATAAGCTAAGGCCTTTATAATAAGGTTAATAATAATAATAATAATAATAAAGTATCTAATTAAAAAGATCTTAGTAAGAAAGATATTATTATAAATAAGTAAACTAATTATATAGCCTAAATATCTAATATAATTTATAATAAGAGTCTTTAAAAAACTAACTTTAAGACTTATTAGCGCTATAAGAGCTTTTAATAGCTTAGTTAGTAATAATATTATTTACTTAGTTTTCTTTTTATACTTTATATCTCCTTAGTAAATATATAATCTAACTCTAAAAGGTTAAGAGCTTATATTAATATAAAATAGTTTTAGGCGCTCTAGGCTATTTACTAGAAATAGCTTTATAAGGTTAATTTAGCTCTTAAGCTAAGGAGGCTACTAGGTAATAATATTACTTTTTAACCTAGGTAATATCTAATTATATAAGTAATTATATAAAATAAAAGCCTAATTATTATTATTATATTTATTAATAATAATAAAAGTTTATTTTTTTAATTATTAGTAATAATAAAAGTTTATTTTTTTAATTATTAGTAATAAATTATCTTAATAGGGTTATAATTATTATTATATCTCTTATATTTTTATAAGGTAATCTTTATAATTATACTAGAGATATAAATATTATAATAGCTTAATAATAATTTAATTAAATAATTAAATATATTAAGATTATTTTTATAATATTAAAAATTATATTAATTAAGTATTTTTAGACTTATCTTAATATACTTTAATCTTAGGCCTAGCTAGATTATATTATTATTAATAAATATTATATTATTTTTAAAAGTAACCTAAAGTTTTAGCTAAAACTATATAAGCTTAGTCTCTTAACCTAGCATAGTATATAAATAATTTACTTAATAATAATACTAATTATTATAAATAAGGTATTCTTCTTCTATTTTATTAACTATAACCCTAAAGATATTATAGTTTTCTATAACCCTATAAGCTAGCTTAATATTAATTATAGTATTATTACTATTAATATCTATAGTAGTAATAATAAATAGGCCTTAACTATAAGTATTATAAGGGCACTAATTAATTAAAAGCTTAATATATATATTAACTTAGCTAAGGTTATTATATATTACTTAACCTAAAGGGTAATTAAGAGGCTTATAAAAGACTTAGGCTATAATATATATTATAGTAATATTAGTATAGCTAATAGTAAGGCATAGCGACTAAGGGCCTAGATATAAAGCTATAAAAGGGACCTTTATTAATATAGCTAGGTTATTATAATACTTAATACTCTTAGCCTAGGTATTAATATCCCTAATATTAGGCTTATTATTTACCTCGAGATACCTTAGAGGATTATAGATTATAATTAATAAAATAGGCAGGCTAGCTAAGATAGGCTATTAAGAGAGGTAATTATTATCTAGGCTAGGTAAAAGCCTATTAATTAGATAAGGCTTAATTAGCTTATTAACCTAGCCGGCTAGGCCTTTCTCTCTAGGAGCTAATATTACTAAATCGCGCTTAATATAGCGCTTAATAGGCAATAAGGTTAATTCTCCTATAAGTATATAGAAAAGAAATATAATTATTACCTTGCTTACTTACCTTAGGCCTAGCCTAAGGGCTCGTTTAATAAGGAGAATAAATAGGATAGAGATCTTTAGTTATAATAAGTAGTAATATAATCTATTTATAATAGTATTACCGCCTAGGCTAAGGAGTAAAAAGTAGAGTTTAATAGCTTTAAATAATATCTTTAAAGGTAATAGCTCTAAGGGTATATCTATTATTAGCTCTTTAATACTAGGCTATCTAATTATAACCCTAAGAAATATAAGGTTATATTTAATTATACTAAGAGGAAGCTATAATAAAGTTATTAATAGGCCTTATTATTAAAGAAGTTTTTATAATAAAAAAAGAAAATTAAAGATTTTAGAGCTTATTTTTAATATATATTATTATAAGAGCTTTATTATTATTAAAAAAAAGACTTAAATAATAATTAATAATAAAGAATAAATATCTATTATTAATATCTAAGCCTTATTTTTATTATATTTATATATATATTTAATTAAGAATATAATTATATATATTAAATTATTAAAAAAAAAAATATTTTAATTAAGTTTTTATAGTAAATATTATAAAAAATAATTATTTCTAGCTTTAAGCTTAGCTAAAAGAAAAAATTAAGTAAGCTTAGTTTAATTTAATTTAATTATATTATATTTATATAAAGATTATTAAAGTAATAATATATTAAAAAAAAAAAAATTAAATCTAAGTAAATAAAATAAATAAAAATAATATTAATAGGATTATAAAAAAAAAACTTATTAATATTAGTAAGATATTTCTAATAATTAAACCTAGGTTTATCTCTTAATTAGAGAGTAATAATATTATTTAATAACTTCTTAAATAAAAATAACTTTATATAAAAATTAGAGGTAATTTATAATATCCTTATTAATAAAGCTCTAATAGCTATCTATTTAATTAATAATAGCCTCCTTAATATTAATATTTAAGATATTATTATAAGCCTCTAAGAACTTATTTATATTTAAGAATTAATTAATATTAAATAAATACCTTTATAAATATTATATAAAATTATATATAATAAAAGCTAATTTTAAGACCTCTAATTATTTTTTTTTTCTCTTATTTTTTATTATATTATTAATATAAATAACCCTCTATAAAAATCTATTAAATTATATACTTAGGATTATTTTTATATTACTTATAAACCTTTATTAGTAATATATAGCCTCTTATTTAGGTTTTAATTAATTATCTTTAGGCTTTAATATATTAAGGGCTAATCTAAGGGAAAGTAAATTTATAGGGTTAATTAAGTAAATTATCTTATTATAAAGGATATACTAAATTAGGAATTTATAAGATAAGAACCCTTATATTATTAGACCTTAGTGCTTTAAGAAATAAAAAATAAATTAAATTATTTATAAAAATAATCCCTAGGTATTAAGTAAAATATTAAACTTAATAGGCTAATTTAGGTTAATAAAAATTATTTTTTTTCTTATAAAAAAGCTAATAGTATTATTATTATAAATAAGAATATAATATTTATTATTATTATATTTAAGAATCTTATAAAAGGCTAATATAAGAGTAGCCTTATTTCTTTTATTAAGAGGGTATATAATTAGGGGGCCCTAAGAGCCTAATATTATAATCCTAGGAAATATAAAAGAAAACTAATTATAATAAAAGTTAGCTTAGGGAATATTATTATATAGCCTATTTTATTTAGGCATTTATAAATTAATAAGTATAAGCCTTATAATATAAAGGGGATTAAACTAAGGTATAAAGTACTTCTTAGTATATATAAAAGACCCTCTAAATATATTAATTTAAAAGATTATTATATAATATCCTTTTAAAATACCTTAGCTCTTATTAAGGTATATATATATAATATAATAAGTAACCTTTCTATAAAGGCTAATTAGTTTAATAGTAATAAATATTATTATTAAAATAATTTAAAAAAAACTAAAATTAGTATAAAGCTTTATTAATTAAGGTTATTATAGTAAATAATAATAATTTATAATTATAATAAGAAATAATAAAAAAAAAATAATAATAATAAATCTTTATAATTAAAAAAAGAAATAAATATAAATAATAATTAAATAAGGTAAATATATTAAGGTAAAAGAAATAAATATTCTAAGGCTAAATAAATAAATATATATTCTAGGGCTAAATAAATAAATAAATATTCTAGGGCTAAATAAATAAATAAATATTCTAGGGCTAAATAAGTAAATAAATATTCTAAGGCTAAATAAATAAATATTCTAAGACTAAATAAATAAATATTCTAAGGCTAAATAATTAAATATTCTAAGATTAAATAAATAAATATTTTAATATAAAATAAATAAATATTCTAAGGCTAAATAAGTAAATATTTTAATTATATAAGTAATTATTCTAAGGCTTAGCTTTAATAATCTTATTATTATTTTTATCTCTAAGTAAAATTTATTTATAAACTTTTTGCCCTTAGTCCTTTTATTATTATATTTAGCTTAGTACTTATTTTATATTTATAATATATTTTATTAAATAATTTTTTATCTTAGATATAATCTTTAAGATAATAATATTATTTATATTAAATTATTTTATATATATTATATAATTAAATAATAAGACTTTCTCACTAATATAATTTATATTATACTTATATAAGTAATATCTATATTTATTTAACTATAAAGTAATTACTTAGTTTACTTAGGGTTATAGCTATTATATTATTATATATTAATATAAAGTCTATTATAATATATATAATTATTACTATAGTTTGTAAGTAAGGTAAGCTATTATATACTTCTTATTTTATTTATCCCTTAATCTATCTTACTATATATATTATTACTTATAGCCTTAGCTATACTTAATACTTATTAAATTTATCCTAGGTATCTTTTATTATTACCTCTTCTAGTAGGTTTAGCTTTCTTACCTTACTATTCTTATAGCTCTATAGCGAGGGATACTTATATAAGACCCTTAGGTAGCTCGCGCGGTTTAGCTAATTAACCCTATATAAGCCTAGTTACTATACTAGAGATTCCTTGCCTAGTAGTAACTAGCTTTAAGGCCCCTTAGTAGCTAATATTACTAGGTAACTAGGTAGCTTTTCTTACTTATAGGTAATATCCCTTTATTAGATATAATTAATATATTAGCTATTTTAGAAGCCCTTAATAGAGATATAGGCTAAGAAGGGGAAGAGGATATACTCTTAGTTCTAGCTTATATTAGCTATATATAACTTAATATAATAGCTATAAAAGATAGAGTTTTAAATACTAAGGAAAGCTATAGCTAGCGCTAGTTAGTATTCCTATTAGTTAATTAGTTAATTAATAAAGTAATTATATAGGTATATAAAGTTAGCTAGGATATAAATAGGCTAGAGTATAGTTATTAGGATTATATTAAGAATAATCTTAATACTACTATTAAACTTATTAATAAAGGAGAAAAACTAGGTTATATATTACTTAGGGTTATTATTATTCTTATTAGTAAATATAAGCTTTATATAGAGGGGATTTTTATTATAATTAAGAGCTATCTAGGAGTAAATTTAAAAATAAAAGTATTTTTTTACTTATATAATTAAATAGATTCGTTATTATTAGGTAGGCTCTTTTATGCTAGTTTTATATATTTATAAGATAAATAAATTAATACTAGACCTAGTCTCTCTTAATAATAATTATATTATATTTATTTTAGCTAAAAGGTATTAATATAGTATTAAATTAGTTTATAGCTAAGTAGCTAATAGCCTTGCCCTAGATATTAGGGAGCTACTTTTAAGGGATATTACTAATATTTATTATAGTTATTAATACTCCTATAAGCTAAATAATTAGCTAATATTATATAAATAAGTATAATCTTACTTAGTAAAGAGATAAAAAATATAAGAAAGTAAAGGAAGGGAGGGGATTATAGATATATTAGGAGCTATCTTATTATTATACCTTAGGCTTTCTTATTATATAATAAGTAAATATAATTATACTTATAAGAGGGTTATATAAAGAGGCTTAGGTAAATATAATAAGGTTTAGTAATTCTTAGTAAAGGCTCTTAGGTAAATAAGGTAGTTATTTAGTAATACTTATATAAAGAGTCTTAGGTAAATATAATAGTATTTAATAATACTTATATAAAGAGTCTTAGGTAAATATAGTAATATTTAGTAATACTTATATAAATACTTCTATATAGCTTAATAATATTTAGTATAAGGCTTAAGTAAATAATCTTATATTAATTAAAGTAATTTAAAGAAAAAAAAAAATATATTAAGAGCCTTATTTATAAAAATTATTATAGTTAAGTATTACTATAGTTAATTATAATTTATTACTATATTAGATTAATTATAATTTATATTTATAATTATTGCCCCCTGCTTAAGATATAAATAATTAGCATATAATATTTCTTTTTTTTTTTTTTTTTTTTTTTTTTTTTTTTTTTTTTTTTTTTTTTTTTTTTTTTTTTTTTTTTTTTTTTTTTCT
This sequence comes from Fusarium cf. falciforme, assembly GCA_011033785.1. Lineage (NCBI taxonomy): Eukaryota > Fungi > Ascomycota > Sordariomycetes > Hypocreales > Nectriaceae > Fusarium > Fusarium cf. falciforme. The sequence goes on along the minus strand of WESZ01000192.1, from coordinate 14,147 downwards.
TTACCTCTTAGCCCTTCTTTTTTTTTCTTTTTTTATCTCTCTCTTTTATATAAGCTAATTAACTTATATATATTACTATATTTTCCTCTTTATTATAATATTATATCTTAATTAGCCTACCTTTAATACTTATAATTTCTTTTATTTATATTATTATTAGCTTATTTTTAATACTTATATCTTTTTCTATTTAATCTCTTTAGCTTTTTAGCTTTTTTTAATTATTCTTTATTAATTAGTTTATTAAATAATACTTCTCGCCTAAGTTATTATTTACTATATATTATATATTTTACCTCTTTCTTAGTCTATAAATACTTAATATTAAGTAAGATTTCCCTTATTAAAGCTAGATTAATTATACTTATTATATTATAGTCTAGCTTTTAGTCTTACTCTTTAGTTTATAGCTTTATATAGAGATGCCCTTTTGTTTTTCTTAATACCTAGTATATAATTACTCTTTTGTTTTTTCTTTATATATACTAATAATATAATAAGAAGAGCTTAGCTCTATTATTTCCTCTTATAGCATTACCTTACCTTTTTTTTTATTTTTTTTTCCTTACTAGTAATATTATAGCTTTGATTTTTTTTTATTAACCTCTTAATTATTTTATTATAGAGAATAACTAGCTTTTTTTTCTTATTAGTAAGCTTAAGAACCCTAGCGGATTAGATAAGTTTATTACGCCTAATAAGCTCTACCTCCTAGACTTATTATAGCTATATTAATAATAGCCTACCTTATTTTAGCCTTATAATAAGTAGGATATATTAATTACCCCCTTAGCTATTAGTACTACCTTATTAGCCCTTAATAATAGCCTATAATTAATTATATATAAGTTTATTAGCTACTAATAGTTATATTTCTCTTTTTTATAGAGCTAAGATATTAGCTAAGGTAAGTATATTTATTGCCTTTAGAAACTCTAGGTTAATATTAATAAGGAGGTAAAGCTTTTTAATACCTTTCTTATTAAGCTTTTCCCTTTTCTCTTATATAGCCAAGAGGATATAATCTACCTTACTTATTAAGAGCTTATTATTTATAATATTATAATTAAGCCTAATTTATATTTTAATATATCTTAAAATAAACCTGTCATAACCTGACCAAGCACTCGTCACGTGACCGGCAGAAGTCTCCACTGCCACCTACTAACTAGAACGCGATTACCCCTGGGAGCCAAATGATCACGGTGATTACTTCCCGATCACCTATGATTACTTATATAATTACTCTAATTAACCTCTTAAGGATAAGTAATCAGGGTAAAACCCCTAAGTATATAAAACACGCTTATTATACTTTCTTATATAATAGCTACCTTAGCTATTAATATAACTTAGTTATACTTAATATCTTTAAGTATATTACTAGACGTAATAACCCTATTATTTAAGTATAACGCGACTAATCTATTTACTAATATAAACCCAGCATAACCGGTTTATCCCTTAAGAATATATATAATTATTATATATTAATAGCTCTTATTTAGTAGATTATTTGCGTTACCTTAAATAATATTAAATATAATGGCTACCTAAGTAACTCCCATAAATAATTATTAGTAGGTCCTACTTATTAATTACCTACTTATACCCGCTCTAGTTAACCTAGACAAAGAAATAAATAATGCGGATAGCTCTAATAATAAGGAAAACAAATAACTACGAGCCTAGATCACCGCTATAAGCATAGAAATAGATAGACTCCGTAAACTTATCGAGAGGATAGGCAAGAATTAGCGCGTCTAGAACGCAGAGTATCTAGATAATATCTAGAACGTTATTAATATAGTAGCTACCGCTATAAATAAAAGAGATATAAGAGAAATCCTAAAGCTAAACCCCCTAGAACCCTTTAATAGAACGGCCTATAAACTACCTATGTTCCTTACCTAACTAAGGGCATTTATAATATACTACCTAATGTAGTTTACCTTAGCCGCTAGTAAGGTTTAATACACTATGGGAAGACTTAAAGGCCACGCCGCTATATAGTTTAAACCTATTATAAGGGAATACCTTATAGTTCTGGCTAGCTAATATTTACCACGGACCTATTACCTCTACTCAGACTATAAAGCCTTTAAAGTAGCACTCCGGTAAGCCTTTAGAACTATCAACGAGAAGGCATAAGCTAAAAGAGAAATCAAGGCACTCTAATAGACTTAATCTACCTCGGAGTACAAGACGAAATATCTCTAGCTCGCCTCGAAGCTTAATTAGAATTAGGAACCCCTAATATCTTTCTTCTTTAATAGACTAAAAAAAAAAGTATAAGCAGAGCTCTATAAGGAAGAATAACCTAATAACCTAGTCGACTATATCGGCCGAGCCATTAAGATCGACGACTAATAGTTCTCCTAGAAGAAACTCTAAAACCCTAAGTTTAGCAATAATAAGGCTAGTAACCTATGTTTTAATGCTAATTAAGGTAAGAAAAGGAGTAATAATACCTCCTATAGCACCGAAGCTAGCCCTATAGTACTTAGAGGTACGCAAAAGGGTAAGCGAGACTATTATGGCCTTAAATGCCGTTATTATGGTAAGATAAACTATATTAAAAAGATATGCTATAAGAAGTAACGCGATATTAAGGAGGGATACTATTAGCTAAACTAATGATAATCCCTCCCGGAAGGTAAGAAATATATAAATATAATATAATAAGTCTAAAGGGAAGACGAGGAACCTTAGACTATAATCTAAATAACTAAACTTATTATAATATCACGAAGTAGATATAATATATTAGTAAGAACGAATAATAATAAGTATAAATAAAGATTAGATAAAAGAGTAGCCTATAGCTAGGTAGGATATACCCTAAAATAACCTAAGGAAACTTAAGAGATATAATAGTAACCGCTCCTAGAATTAATAAAGTAAGAAAACCCCACGTTAAACGCGATAAATAGCAGAAGGGTTATTATTACGGTTACTAAGAAGCTTAAGTAAAAGGAAGAAATAATACTAATAGGGCGGAAATAATAAATACCCCTAATACTAGCTAAGTAAGTAGACTTCAAAGAAGCCATAATAAAAGGTTTTAACTATAAGAAATAGGTCGTAGGATATAATAAAGGCGAATAATTTATAATACCTACTATTATATATCAAAGGGATTACTAGTAAGATAATCTAGTATAGTATAACTATACCCTATGCCCCTAACACTAGGTCGAGGTATTATGGGAGTATAATGAGGTCTATGAATAATAGAAGGTAGATTGATACGGTAGGCTACTAAGACGCGTGGATTAAAGTATAAAAAAGAATAGCGCTGGCATTAACTAAATTAAGTTTGAATATAATATCTAAAAACTATAAAAGGAAATATAATAAGAATACTCTTAGCGATAGAAGCGCTAGAAGAGCGACAAAGAGCTATAAGAAGAAGAAAACTACCCCTAGCTATACGACGAAAATAATAACTAGTACTAGAATAACCTATGAGAAAGATATATTTAGACTATATAAGAATATATAGATATAACACATAAGTAAGAAATCTATATTAGAGCCTACCATAGGGAACTAGCTAAAGACCCGCGATACCGAGAAGCACCCTTTAACCCGCAAGACGATATATAGATATACCTAATACATAAAGAATACCCTAGTATCTTATAGATATCCTACTAGTATTATTAGTATAAAAAATATTAAGAAGAAAAGTAGGAATAAGACTATTTTCTTATTGCCCTACTAGCTTAACTAAATAATTAACCCTATATATAGTATAAGATAGAAGGCTATTAGGTATTCTACTAGTACGACGCTATTAGCGTCGCTTACGCATAGTACTAAGAGGACCTATACTAAGTCATCTAGAAGCATAAATAAATAATATATAAAGTTAAAGATTAGTAGAAATGTATTAGCTAGGAAGAAGCCCCAAAGGAATAGGAACCCATAACCTAGTTAGAGGATAAAGAGGACCTAGGACGGGAATAAGAATAATAATACTAAAACTAGCTATATAGCCAAGACGATATATATAACTACGAAGCATATAATAACGATAAATATAGGCACGACCACGCCGGCTATGTATTATTAAAAAACTAGGAAACCTACCTATAAAAGGGCCATAGGCAGAAGAGCCATCTATAATGCCACGAAGGGCCCTATATACCACGAAGGGAGGTATTAACCTAAGATATTTTAAAATACCGGTATAAATCAAGGGAGAATAGCTATGCGCTTTAGTGGATAGCAGAGCTAAGTAGAATCTATTTAACCCGAGGATAGCGAATAGGCTTAAGCTATTATAGAGGTATAAGGCGAAGCCTTATATAATAATTAACCTCGAAGGGAAGATATTTAACTATAATAACGAAGTTATTAATAGCGAGATTAATTACCTTAAAGTTTTTATTAAGGGAAAGAACTAAGGAATCTTATTTAATATTATACCTATGGAAGGCTNTTATTAATAGCGAGATTAATTACCTTAAAGTTTTTATTAAGGGAAAGAACTAAGGAATCTTATTTAATATTATACCTATGGAAGGCTATGACCTAGTACTCAGGTACCTATGGTTACGCTGATTTAACCTATATTTCGATTAGAGGACTAGCTAAGTACTCTCTTTCGACGATAAGGCGCCCTCTACGACGAATAACGACTTAGAAGATAATATGAGATCTTAAACTTCTACTAAAGACGCTAGAGAAGTTAGGCAGAGGTAAATATAAGATACCTCTTTACCTAAAGGAATATAATATAAATACCATAATGGATAGAAATAATAGCAATAGAGAATAATCGCATATATTATATAATAGTTCTATTAATTAAAAGAAGATCTTAAGTAAGTTAAGAAGATACTAGAAGAGAAATAACTTAAGAATATTTTACTATAATATTATATCTATAGGAAGCTCTTTGCGAAAGAACTCGAGATAGGTCTATTAGAATATATATACTATAACCTTAAAATTAAGTTTATTAATAAGAAGTAACCTAGCTTTAATAAACTCTATTTACTTAACGAAGTATAACTACTAGTATTAAAGGAATATATTAAAGATATATTATAGAAAAGATATATTAGGGAAAGTAAGTTATTTATTAGATACCTTATTATATTTGTTTTAAAGAAGAATAGAAAGCTTTAACTTTGCGTCGACTTTAAAATACTTAATGCTATTATAGTCTAAGATTACATATTATTACCTCTTATTAGTAAGCTAAAGGATTGACTTTTTAGTATAAAGTATTTTACTATACTTAACCTTAAAGGAGCCTATAACCTTATTTAGATTAAGGAAGGATATAAATAAAAAACCGCTTTTTATACTAAGTATAGACTATTTAAATACCTTATTATGCCTTTTAGACTTATTAATATACCTATTATATTCTAGCGAATAATTAATAATATATTATAAGAATATCTAGATATATTTATTATATATTACCTAGATAATATCCTTATTTTCTCTAAAATAGAAGAAAAATATATAGAATATATCTATAAGGTATTATAAATACTATAAGATATTAAACTACTAGTAGAACCTAAGAAAAGTAAATTCTATGCCTTAGAGGTAGAATTCCTCGGATATATTATCTCCTATAATGAGATACGTATAGACCCTAAGAAGGTCTTAGTAATTAAGGACTAAAAGGAACTAATAAACGTTAAGGAAGTATAATCCTTCCTCGGTTTTATTAACTATTACTATAAGTTCTTAAGGAAATTTAGGAAGATCGCTATATTATTAATCGACCTTACGAAGAAGGATAAACTATTTATATTTAGGGATAAGGCGAAAAAAGCCTTCTATATAATTAAGGAGCTTATCCTAAGCGAACTAATACTTAAGATATTTAACCTATCTTAATAAATTAAACTTAAAATAAACGCCTTAGACTTTATACTAAGAGCCTAAATTAGATAGCGAGATAATAAAGGACTTCTATACCTAATTATATTTTACTCCTATAAGTTATATAGAGTAAAACTTAATTATCCTATTTATAATAAGGAATTCCTTATAATTATTAATGCCTTTAAGGAGTTTTAATATTACCTTCTTAGAAGTAAGCACTAGATTAAGGTCTATATAGATTATAAAAATATTACTTACTTTATAAAAACCTAAGAACTTAGTAGATAATAACTATAATACGCTAAATACCTTTTAGAATTTAATTATATTATTATCTATATAAAAGGAATAGAGAATAGCCGAGCCGATGCTATTAGCTAATAACCTGACCTAGATACTAGAAAAATCAAAGCCAAGGGATAACTTCTATACTTTACGCTAAAAAGATATCTCGAATAAAAGTTTATTAGGTAAGCATAGAAGCTAATACCCTTATTAGAGTACCTTATACTCATTAAGAAATATAGATAATAGGTTATAGACTTTATTAACTATGCGCGAGGATATTAATAAAGAAAAGATAGATTATAGACCTATAAAGGGAAACTTTCTATCCCTAATAAAGCATTCTAAATTATCTTTAATTACTATTACCACTAAGCTATATACTATAGAAACCTAGAAGAAATAACCCAAGCTATATAATAGTATTATAATAATTATAAACTCTTATATAAGGTATAAAGAAGAATATTTTAATGCGAAAAATATTACGAGGTAGCTAGATAAGTAAGCTAATAATAAACCTACCTCTCAGAAGAAGAATATAAGGAATAAATCGTTAAATAATTCTATGATATAAACTATAGATACCTAGAAAGACTAGCGAGATATATTAATAAGTACTTCTAGGGAGACTTCCTAGAAGAATATTATAGATAAACTTAAAACTACAATATCTACTAATATATCTAAAAACAAGGGAAAATACTAACCTATAAATAGAGCAGAGTCATAGGGACACCCCATTAAATCAACGCGGCCACCTATATAATAGAATAAGGAAATCTACTCTTAGAATAGATCTAGTAATATAATAAATAACTCCTAGACAATAAAAAAATAGATAAATAATAAGTCTTAGATAAACTATGCTATGAACTTATATATAAAATATATAGCTACCTATTGCATAGATACTAAGGAATTAATAAAACCCTAGAATAAATTAAGATAATATTTACTTTCCTTAATATAAAGAAAACTATTATAATAGTTATTAAATAATGCGACCTCTACGCAAAAACCAAGGCACGACGCTATAAACCCTACGGAAAACTATAATTACTCTTAGTCGCATAATAACTATAGGACTTTATTACTATAGATTTTATTACTAAACTACCCCTATTAGAAGAACTAGCCACTAGAAACTTCTATAATAATATTCTTATTATTATAGATAGACTTATAAAATTTTCTTATTTNAAACTACCCCTATTAGAAGAACTAGCCACTAGAAACTTCTATAATAATATTCTTATTATTATAGATAGACTTATAAAATTTTCTTATTTTATACCCTATAGAGAATTAATAATAGCTAAAGAATTTGCCTACCTTTTTTATTTCTATATCGCTAAGATATATAATATATTACTTAAGATTATTATAGACCGAGGATTACTTTTCGCTTTAAAATTCTAATAAAGCCTTATAAGATATCTAGGGATTAATTATAAATTCTCTATTATATACTATAAGGAGATAAATAGATAAACTAAATATATAAACTAAATATTAGAATAATACCTTTGATGCTATATTAATTATAAATAAATTAACTAAGTTAAAAAGCTATTAGCTGTATAGCTAGCCTATAATATAGCCATAAATAAAAATATAAAGATTATATTAGCCTATGCTAATTTTAGATTTACTCTAGATGCCTACTATTAAACCAGGGATATAGTTATTAACCTTAAAGTAATCCTTATTAGTGACTAGCTATAAAACCTATATAAAGAAATAAAAATAGAACTCGAGTTTATTAAGAATAGAATAACGAACTATACTAATAAGAAAAGAATTAAGGGACTAATCTTCTTAGAGGGAAATATAGTCTACTTCGCAATAAAAAAATATTAAAATAAAACAATAAAATAAAAAACTTAACTATAAATATATTAGACCCTATAAAATTAGGAGGAAAATCTTAAAAAATAACTATAAATTAGACTTATTACTAAAAGTTAAGCTTTATCTAATCGTTTATATTTTATTACTTAAATTAATAGAAAATACTATCTAAGTTAAAACTAAAAATAAGCTAGAAATAGAAGTTAATAGACTAGAAGAATATATTATAGAAGCTATCCTCGATATAGATAAGATTAACGGCAAAATAATATATTTTATTAAATAAAAGAATTACCTAGACTTAGAAAATATATAGGAATTACTAGAATATCTCACTAGTATATAATACCTTCTAAAGGACTTCTATTAATAATATTAGAAGAAGAAATAAAGATAGCATTCTAGTTAATAGTATCTATAGCACTAATGAGCTATGTAGCCACTATGGCCTCTGATTCTATTCTCTCGGCCTCGTCTAACTCATCTAATAAGTTTAGACCCCGACGTATTATCGCTATACCTCGCTCGTAGATTTATTTCTTTTAGCGACGTAAATGCATTAAGCGAGAAAGCCGCTTATTTACCTACTACTAAAGAGTAATTAGCTCCTCCTTAGCCTTCTCCTCTTTTAGCTTAAGACGGCGCTTCTTGGCTACTAGGCGGGATGCTATTAGACGGGTTAATAAGGGAAGGAAAAAACGCGAAAAATAAATCACGCTTACTAGCAGAGACTAATACTCCCGAGCCATCGTAAGCACGACCTCGACGGATACACTCTAAATAATAAGATACCCCCTTAAGTATCTTATATTATAGATACTTCTAAGTATAATTTAAATAAGGCATAACTTTAAAGCCCGTTTCTTCGATTAATTTAAATAAATAGTAATAGCGCATAGTAGACTAAGATTTTACTTTTAGTATACTATTAGTATTATTAAAATATTTAAGGAAGAAGGTTTTAATAAACTAAGAAAATTAGGCGATTAACTTTATAGGCCTTAAGGATAAGACCTAATAAAGGGGAGATATCGTATTATAACCTAACTAAGTACTTATTACGTAACCGGTAGAAGTCTCTACTACTACCTACTAACCAAAATGTAATTACCTCTGGGAGCTAAATGATCATAGTAATCACTTCCTAATTACCTATGATTACTTATATAATTACTCTAATTAACCTCTTAAGGACAAGTAATTAAGGTAAAACCCCTAAGTATATAAAACACGCTTATTACACTTTCTTATATAATAGCTACCTTAGCTATTAATATAACTTAGTTATACTTAATACCTTTAAGTATATTACTAGACGTAATAACCCTATTATTTAAGCATAGCGTAACTAATCTATCTACTAATATAAACCCAGCACGACTGGTTTATCCCTTGGGAATACACATAATTATTATAAAACCCTTTTATAATAAAAGTCTTTACTTTATTAATTATTATAATAAGGTTTTATATAATATTAAGCTTAGCTTTTTAATACCCTTTAAATTTTATTAAGCTATATATAAAAAGAGGTTTCTTATTAGAATTATTTATTTTTATTTTATCCCTTATTTTATTATTTTTATTTTTAATTATACCTATAAGTATTTTTATTACTTTAATATACTTAGTAATTAATTATATATTATGCTAGGGGCTAATTAAGTAAGTTATATATATTATATAGTCTTAGCTATATATAAGATACTTATATAGGCTAAGTAGCCTTTTCTTTTTAATTTCTTTAATATTTTTATATTAAAATAGCCTAGAGGATAAAAATATAATATACTTAGTATATTTTATTTTTTTCTTACTTTTTATAGCTTTATTAGTAATTAATATAATAATATAGATATTAAATATTATTTTACGCTTATAATAATTAAGGGTTAAGACTATATAGGTAGTATTATTTAGTATTTAGAGCTCCTTATATATAATTAGATCCTCGCTAAGAGTAATAATCCTATTCTCTCTTATAATTATATTAATATATAATTTTAATATATTATTATAAATAAGCTTAAAGTCCTAGGAGTATAATACCTTGAGAAAAATAAAAACCTTAATATTATATATAATAATAAATATATTAACCTAATTAAATACCTAAGAGATAACTTATTTAATTTATGCCTCCTTATTTAATAGCTTTATATTAGCCTTAAAAGGTATTAGCCTATTATATTTAATAATATTAAGCTAACCTATGCCTAGCCTAGGCATCATTGGGGCAGTTGTTAGACTTAAACGTTAGTTAGGGTTAGGGGTTAGGGTTAGCCAGCTAGGTTAGGGAGAAGAAAAGAAAGGAAAGGAAAGAAATAGAAAGGAGTATAGGAATTAAAAAATTAAAAATTAAAAAATTAAAAAATAAATACTAAGGGTTAAATAATATTTTATATACTTTATTTCTATAAGATATTATTAGCATAGAATAACCTTAATGATTAGATAACTAGCTAAACTTATGCTATATAGGTTAAGGGTTTTAGCTTAGGGTTAACTTAAGGTTTTAGTTATTAAAGAGAAAAAAGGGATATTATTATTAATTATATCTATTTAAATTTAAATTAAATTTAGTATATATATATAGTATAAGTAGCATATATTTAAAAAAGAAGTAATATTAATATTACTTTATAGAACCTCTATTATTATTATTATTAATATTATTATTAATTATTATTTACCTCTTAGTAATAGTAATAATAAAGGCAAAGGTAAAGGTAATAATAACGGTAGGAGAAAACAAGGACTAAGAGGGGGGGGTTATTAATATATAGCGCTAAGTAAGGTTTAATACGCAATATAAGGTATATATATGCCTAATATATAGAGCGGCGGTGCCTCTAGGAAGGGACTATATTAGCGGGATTATTAGTTACTTCCGTAAGTAATATTAGCTCAAAGGAGAAGAGCTAGCCTAGGTGACCGTATACTGCTCGGGATTGCCGCTACGGGATCTATATAAGATCTAGCTACTAGCCGACAGCAGCGTATTAATCGAGGATCTCGCCGTGCTAGGGGGCTATAGGTGCACTATATGCGGGTACCTAATGATTAACCGAAAGAATATACTTGCCTATCTGAGGAAATTAGACTATATAGATATTAGGGGCAACTAAGAGGTAGTAGAGCTCTAGACCTTCTCGTAGGGACGCTTCGCGAGGTATTAGGTCATCGAGAGGCTAGTGCCGCGGGATATTACGGTTAAAAGGGATATAAGCCAGTGCTCGGACGAATTAGAGCCGGGCTCGGATGCCAGCGGGTATTATTATAGGGACGAGGCCGATAGGGGAGATTAGGGAGGGATACTAACCTAGTATGGCCATATACTTAAGAAAGAGGAAGATAAGAGGCGATAGATCGCATAGAAGCCCGGCGGTATTAACTACGACTCGATATAGATTAATAAGATAGGCTAGGCTAAGTACTTCTAGGGGCGAGATCTTAAGAGGATCTACTAGCTAGGACTAGGGCCTAAGTCTAAGGCCATGCGGAGAGGCATGCGAGACGGCGCCGAACGCGAGGAATAGGAGACGCTAGCGCGGCTTATCGAGAGCTTCGATCGAGAGATATCGAGGTATATCAGTCGGCTAGAACGGGTGCCAAACGAGACGCTTCGCTAGCTAAATAGCATCAACCCAGAAACTCCGGTAGGGCAGCTATTTAAGCTAAAAGAGCATAAGAGCTCCAACGAGAAATATTAGGCATATAAGGGGCAATATCTATGCCACTACTAGCGGGTATAGAAGCTTAGGCGGGATAAGGCATAGACCGAGGTCGGGATATGCTTCACGGATAAGTAGTAGGGCCATTTATGTGCCGTTATAGAGGCTCTCGATAAGGTTAGCGGGGGGGTGCCGGGGCTATTAGGGCCATCGGGGCCCACTATGGGACGGAGCGGATGCGGATCTATAGTTAATGACTAGCGTGGGCGCTGCGATGATAGCGGTAATAACCTTAACGGCGATAGGGAATCGGCTAGTAATAAAGGTGGCGAGGACGATGATGACGAGGATAATAATAAAGAAGAAGAAGCGAGATAGTAGTAAGAGGAGGAGAGAAGGAGGGCAGTGCTTAACCGAAGGGTCTTCGAATTCCTTATTAGCTCGATTAAGCATAAGGTAGTATATAACGTTTATCGCAACCTGCTTATATACTTTACGGCGGTGCTAGGCATTGGCGATGAGAGAATAGGGCACTCGTATAAGCGACTAGCCGGCTATACGGGGTAGCTAGTAGGGCTTATCTAGTGCGTATATATGCTGATGTTAGAGTATATCTTCGAGGAGGAGTCTAAGGAGCCCGAGGAAATGCGGTTCGAGGTTATTAAGAAATTTCAGAAAGAATATTAAGAGTAGCTTATTAACGGATCTTACTTACTATTTAGTACTATAATTAGGTTAATAGCATATGGTAAGGGCTACTAGAAGAAAGATAGCGGTATGCTAAACGTAATATAGGAAGAGAATAGCGAGGCTCTGCGATACTTGGGGCAGCGGGTAATGATCGATGAGTTCCGGAAGTCGGCCTAAGTGGCGGTCAGGGAGGCCAAAAAGCTGCTTAACCGGCTAATATATGGCCAATAGGCGAAGGTAAAAGCGACGATTAAACTAGGATAGATCGTCGATAGCTTAACGTTCGAGGGTGCCAGGCGGTTATTTGCGACGAACGGCCGGAACTAATAGCTCCGGCCGGGTCACCGCAGAGTTACCGAGCTAGGGAAGGCCAAGCTCTGGCGGTAGGGCCGGGGCTAGAGACGTAAGACCGTAAAGTAGTTTCTCTTAACCTTCTGGCTCTTCGCAATGGCGATAGTCGTCGTCATATATATCTGGTAGGGGATGCCCAGCCGAGGCCTAGAGCTCTTAACGATGCGGCACTATGACTCATAGCAGCTCATCCATAGCGCATTCATCTTTGACGGACAGATGATGATCATCACCGACCGGGATAAGAGCCGGGCAGTCCGCGGCATCGGCAGGAAGGTAGCACGGTTCCTCCCCGAGCTACCGACGAAGATAATGGTCGCGTATATTGCGTGGCTTATCCCTACGGCGAGGATACTATATAAGCAAGCGGGTATCTAGGGGCCCAGACCGTCTCTCGAAGGCTTTCTCTGGGTAGATGCGAGGAAAGGCCGATAGGACACCGAGCTACTCACCTAGCGGTTAAGGCTTCTAACTGCCGAGCATATAGGTCTTACTATAGGTATTTCGGAGTATCGATATATCGGGATCAAGATAGGCAGGAAGGTCAGAGGATTAGTAGTAAGGTAGGTAAAAGTAGGCATTAGCGACGAGGCCGACGGCGAGGAGAATATAATAGCTAAGGTAGACCCGGTCACTAGAGAAGCACGGGGCAAGCGACGGTTTAAGTATATCTTTGACTTATAATTAACGCATGGCAGCGTATTAGCGTGGCGTTATATAGTAAATATCTAGTTCCTAGACTAGCTATAGCCGTAGATAGTAGCTACTTATCGAGAGGTTAGCCGGTTATGGCACTGGTTTCTCGTGAGCCTAGTAGGGAATAATAATGCCGGTGATTAAGGCTATTGCTCTAATGTTTTAGAGGTAACGGCAAGCAAGGGTGCTACTAAGCGGAAGGCTATTAAGATTGAGGCGGCGGGCATAGGAGAGGAAAGCAAAAGAAGGAGGAATATTAGGATAGCCAAAGTAGGGACGCCACTAGTAGGGGGAGGAAGAGGAGGAAAAGGAGGAGGAAAAGGGGCAGTAGTCAGAGGACTAGGCGCTCCGCTTCAATAAGGACTATAACGGCTTCTAGGAGAGGGCGTAAGTTAGAAGTCTAACGAGCAGCATAAATATATAGTGAGAATCATAGATATAAGGAGGGGTAAGGTACTAATCTATATGCTTCTAACCAGCGGTAGTAAAAGCATATTCTTTATGTTCCCCGCGGTTGCGGAAGAGACCGGCACTAGCATCGTGGTAGTCCCATTCGTGGCGCTAATAGATGATATCTTAGATTAGGCTCGCGATGATTTCGGTATCGACTATCTGAAGTGGGAACCGGCCATGACTACGAGAAGAGATAAAGCTTAGGGTTATGGTTGGGGTTAGTATTTACTATCTAAGCTAGTCTGCCCGGGGGTTTTCTTCTAACTAAGATATAGCTTATAAGGTAAA
>WESZ01000191.1:0-54725 GCA_011033785.1 Fusarium cf. falciforme | reverse complement strand
CAATAAAGTACCTCTTATTTGAGGCATTTTAATTGGACCGACCCCGCTGTCAGTACGAGAATTGAGGCTTGTGGGCACTGAGGAGATAGTTCAGGCCTTTATACATGTGTCTACTTATCTAATTAAGGATAGATATGGGGTTATGTTCGTCAGCTGTGGCGAGGTTCCCCTGTCGATCGCCTTCATGATGTTACTCGCTTGATTCCCCTCATCTTTTGATAAAATTACGGTTCCACACTAATGTTATCTTTGAATTAACGAGTTTTAATTAGTTAGGCCCCCTGGTGTGACCGTGGTGGAGGTTTACAACACTCAAAGGGAAACAAGCGCATTGCCGCCAGTGCAACCATTGCCAGAATCCAAAAGGCAGGGGACGGCCTAAGAAGGATGGCCTGGACTCTATGTCTGAGGTATCATGCAAAAAAACGGGCGTCCAGTGTCAATGGCTTTTGCCTTCCAGAGCTGCCAGCGGATGGTTTGGAGCCTTCCATCATGTTCCTGCGCAGCCATTCTCTGTTTCTTGGCGATCCTTCGTTTTCAACTCTTGTCTTGGTCGTCGGCTTGTCTCTCGCCACCCGCAGCGGCTTTGAAATCGAGTGGAGTTTCCTCTCTCGACGAGGACACTGTACCATCAGGGGTAGATCCTTTTAGCCGTCGGAGGTTTCCATGAAGCTCGAGGTTCTCGCGTTCCAACTCAGCGCGCTCTTGCTCCAGTAATTGTATATGCTTGCGAGCCATTTCCAGAACTTCACCCTTGCTCACACGGCGGTCCGCATCATTCCCCTCCGATTCGTCAGTATCGCCATTTCCATTGTTCCCCGCGCGAAGTTGTTCTGGTAGGGCGCTGAGAAGGGATTCGAATTGGGCATTGAGACGATTTCGATACTGCTTCTCGACGAGGTTGTGCGAGGCGCGCGTTAGGCGTTCCTTGGGGGTATCGTTTGGCCGGGATTGGCTGTTCTTCGAAGCACGAGACGCGCTTCTGAGCTTTGCTTGACGGTTAGAAGCCGTTGATTTTGTAGAAGCCATGGACGTTGATTTGGACCCAATGCTGGCGCGGCTGTCCTGCGGCCTGGAGCTGGAACTGGCAGCGTCCAATACCGAGGGAGCGCCGCCACCAGTACTGACACTGCCAGCAAGGGATGTTTCAGAAGACGTTCTGTTATCTCTTTTCTGTCGTTGATATCGGGCGGTTCGCTTTTGTCTTGAGCTCGAGGTATGGTCCTCTTCTTGCGCTTTGTCCGGGCCCGGCCCTGCCCAGGGATTGCTCGCTACTGTCCCCAGAGAAAATGCGTCTGATTGTTGTCGGTAGGCTGTTGTGCGGGTATAACCGGAGGCAGTTTGGACATCTTGGGACAAATCTAACGTGGCAAGACCACCATATGCTGGTTGATCTAGACTGAGATCCCAAGGAATGGACTCCATAATATCCATTGACGTATCCCCTACGTTCATTGGGTTTAGTCACCACTGCGAGTTGCAAGTAGCTCTGGTGTGACATACAGAAATCCAGTGCCATTTCTACATCCAGAATGGGCGATGAGATGCAGTCAGATTCTGGAGAGGAAACGGCTGTGCTCTGAAAAGGCGACAGTGCAGAGTCATTGTAACAAAGGCCCGGAGGAACCTTTCCATAATAGTTTTCGAAAAATGGTGCCTTTTCGGAGTAAGTATCGGATCTGGGGATGGATTGATCTCACGCAGGTGGAAAGAGACCGATTTCTGATACCGCAGCCTAACAAACGATGAGCACAAGTCTTCAAGTTCAAAAATGACAATGCCCCACGGGTTGTTCCAGCGATCTTGATATCTTATGATGTGTCGCGGAAAATTATGAGGGTGTGTCGCAGGGATTTCGGCTCTTGGGAAATGTGGAGCAGGATGCTGGGGGGGATGAGATTGGGTAGGCTGATCTGCACGGAGTAGCTGGGGGGGAGATCCCCGAGTGGATTTAGAGACAAAGAGAATCTATGGCACCTACATTTTCGCTTGTGCGACAGTATAAGACCCGGTCAAAAGGATATATCGTAGCGGCCATTTTCGTGTGAGAGATAAGGTCGGTGTGACCTCAATAGTGATTTTTGCACTGTCTAGAGAATCGATTACGTGCGAGATGGCCTGATGGGCGAGAACCATGATTCTTCAGGGCACTTGATATAAGCTTTGAGTTGAAGTCTTGCTGAATGCTGGGGATAACACTGTCCGGCAGCAACTTAGTGGCAGCCACCTCTTGATGCAAGTATGGGCTGATTACAACGTTAGCTTCATGGTTGCTCAGATTCTTAGTGCAGAGCTCTGCTTCCCCTCCCCACTCCAATGTATTCGCCGGGGTCCGAATCGCACGATCGAAAGATGGGCTCACGTTCTGGACCCTTTCAGCCATACTGGTTTCAGCCAATCATCAGCATCTTATTATCTGCCGAGGCAGACCATGACAGGGTAGATTTTCCTGTTGAATGATTGATCACATCGTTTTGAGTTGCGCTTTCCCTCTTTCCCCGTAGGACCTGACGTTCGTCGTACAGTACGTAGGGCTGGTTAGGCCCGACATGGCCTTGACAGTAATATTGCGGGAGCAATGCTGAGAGAAATAATCACAAGGCCTCAGCTGGCTCTAATGGGGAGAACCGTGCCTAAATATGGATGAGAGCTTAGGTTGACAGTACGTAATCAGAACTTTGGCTAGAATGCCACTCTGAACCATCGTTGGTTTGTCATCAATTAGCACACTGGCAAGACTCCCAATTTTGGTGACTTGGAGCAAAGCCATTGACTTATAAAGAAAAGGAAAATTATAGATAAATGCAGGGCAGTATTGAATCATGGCAAGAAGTCATTTTCAACAAATCTTCTTGCCTCGTCTCTGATCCATTCATCAATCTCATAGTGGTTGCAATGTGCGTGAGCCATCAGCAAATCCTTGATCGAACCAACCTATTCTTTCAGTTTGTAACACACCGCCTGCATGCTTGAGCGTCGAGCATCCCAGTTTCGACAGGATTCCTTCCAGCTCCTTTACATGTTTCTTCTTCCTGTCTCGACATCTCATTGCGGCCCGTCGGTTTCGTTCGCGAGTCACATTGCTCGCTGAATCCTGAATCCTGCCTTTTGGCGCACTATCGCTTCCGGCCTCTCGTAATTGATTTCGTGGCTGATGCATGAGGCGGCGTCTCAATATCCAACTCAGAAGAAGTTGAAGAACTTGCTGCCATCAGGGACGGCTCCAGAACCCCTGCTGTCGCAAGTTCTGTTTCGAAAGGAGCTGTAATGATTTCTTCGTCCCATATATGAGTGTCATCTTGATACAGTGGGCCAGATTTACCCTAAACGTCGTCGCTCTCAAGGTCGTGATAGAATTGAAAGTCGTATCTATCGTTGAAAGCCTCAAAACTACCGGTACTCAGGACCTGACCGAAATTGTACGTCGAAACCTGTAAGTTTTAGTGTTAGTAAGCATTTACGGCTCCTCCAGGAAATATCTTTTGGCTCTGCCGGAGTGAACAAGTCCAGCCAAGCCTTGGTAGTTCCGCATGGACATGCAGCGGTGTCGGCGAAGTACAATATCAACGTACCTCTCTCACTCCAAAGCTGTCTTCAGTTCTGTCAGAGTGGGAAGAGGGTGACAGGAAGTCCTCAATTCCATAAGAGTGGTAAGTGAGTGAGTGACATGAAATCGATTTCGTGAATGAGAATTTGGTCATGGGATGGATCTGGCTGCATGAAGTCATAAAATCCCGAACGAGGTAGATACTGCTGCGAATGGCGCTATAATTAATAGTGGCGGTGTTGTGACAAGAACTTGCTTTTAGAGCCTAATTCAACCTTGAACAAATCCCCCAATGCTGGGCATTTAGCATCTTGTGATTATTACTGGCAAAGTCATGGCATCACATCGCTCGGTAATCTGTACTATCCCTCGGCCTATGGCCGACAGCCCGGCGGGTAGTGCTGGATTTTCTGCGACGATTGCTAAGGCGAACTCCGGATGCCGATCCACAGTGGTTTGTCCAAGGGTCGGTACTTTTGTACGTCATACGATATGACGAAAGGATCGCAGGGGATTAAACCCTGCCTCTAGGTCTAGACTTGGGGGCCTGGCAAGGGAAACCCTGCAGGGACCGTGGTCCAGATCGTGGACCCTCCCCATGGCGAATTACACGGCAAGACGGAAGCCATGTGGCGTCGAACATCGCTCATGGTATCCGAACTTTGACGTTTGAGGCACAGGGATGATTTCTGCTTGATTTGAACTACGTACCAAAGAGGCCATGACCCCCATGACGCAACGGCTGACACGGCTTCTAGGCCCTCCGACTGTCGCACCACTACGCCAATCTCATCGTTCCCTCGTGGCTGCGATCGCTAAAAAGACCAGAGGTGGCCTCATGAAGGGTCTCGACCTGTGGAGAGAACTGATCGTGCATACACGTATAATTCGACCACTGCCCTGGTGCGCGCCATCCTCGAAGTGCCGGGGGGAGGATGGAAATTTTCCGATGTTTTAGCGTTCCTCCACAGTTACATCACCAATCACTATCACCACCAACACTCGAAACATCATCATGCATACAGAGCATGGCGCCACCAGCGAATATGCTCATACCGCTATGGCCTATCTTTTGTTCAATAGAGACTAGCGTTGAGCGCTTGACACCATTTAATTCTCACAACTGTCGCGCTTCCCTCGTCGCTCTTGTTGGCACCACTCAGTAACTCAAAACCTGCCTTCATACCCTACCCACGTTAAGTGCTTACCCACATCTCCCTGCCTTTGATTCGAAAATGCTATACACCCCTCCATTGAAACCATCACCATGCTTTGAGACAATCCATTTGGATGTACCATGCCCTTTGCAATCGATACCCCCACAATCTGAGGACCAATCCACCAAGAATCTCCCCCAGCAACTAAGAAAATCTCGGACCGATGGGTTATCTGGGACGCCGCGCCCTTCGGATGTCTTTGCGGATCTGAGAGCATCCTGCGCTGTCCCTCACACATATGATGATGCGGTCCTTACCGAGTCAGAAGACGAAACAGCGAGTAATTTGCAAACTGTCCGGCGAGTTGGTCCAGCCCATATTGCGCCCTGTCAGACAATTGGCTCCATAGGGATCATTGATGGCATCAGTCAATTGATGAGAATTATCTAAAGAACAAAGAAATTGAACAGCCATGTGTTCGGGCAGAGCTATTTAAGCTCATGTCGTTAGGGTTGGAGTCCTTGATGCGACAAGTTGGATGTGAAACCGGATACACGACCCCAAAGTATGAGCCACGTCTCATATCCAGTCGCACGAACCTAGTGGTNTCCTTGATGCGACAAGTTGGATGTGAAACCGGATACACGACCCCAAAGTATGAGCCACGTCTCATATCCAGTCGCACGAACCTAGTGGTGATATGCGACAAAGTTCCATATGGATTAACTTCTTCCATACGTGTATGGATAGAAAGCCTGGCTGCTACTAAACAGGCAACGCTTTCACTTGTGTATAAAGAGCTGCACGACTCAGTGCATCTTGTCACTGAGTCTTTGCTCCTTAGATAATTCTCAGTAATTTACTGATGTTATCTCTGATCTCTGTGGAGCTAATTGTCTGACACTCCTCAATGGCCCAGATGATGTTGACAGGCCGGCCCTCTCCTCTCCGCCGTCCGTCGCCGTGATGAGTTCATATCATTTAAGCTGACTTGGTTAATGCAAGTGTCGAGGTGGAAGCGAAGAGTCATTAATTAACAAATGTACGAAAATCACGCATCATGATTTGAAGCCACGCGCCAACCTTCATCATCCAACCCAGCTATCATCTGATCATCCCGCAAATGATGTTCCCCTAAGAAATAACTTAGAAGAATAGGGTGGTTTTCATATCTTCTCGCATATTCCCACCACATGCTGCAGCAGTCTAATTGCGTCCTGCATCTATCCATTAACTTGCGTATTGTGCTATGAGCGCTTGGTATTCTGCTGTGAGCGCTTGGTATGCTTCTGAGAGCGCTTGGTATGCTGCTGTGAGCGCTTGCTGCGATACTAGTCGATCAGGGCGGTCCTCCGCCAATGCCTTCTCCCGTACTGCTACCACATGCTCCAGCAGCTCAACTGCCTCCTTGCCCTGCCTGTTGGCTTGGTATGATGCTGCGAGCTCGTACTCTGACGCCAGACGATCGGGGTGGTCCTCCGCTAATATCTTCTGCCGTATCGCCACCACATGTTGCAGCAGTCCAATTGCCTCTTTCACCTGTCTGTTAGCTTGGTATGTAACCGCGAGTTCGTGCTCTGACGCCAGTCTAAAAGGGTGGTCCTCGGCCAATATCTTTCCCCATATCCGCACCACATACTCCAGTTGTCTAATTGCTTCGTTCACCTTTCCATTAGCTCGGTATGCTACCGCAAGCGCTTGTAGTGACGTCAGTCGATCAGGGTGGTCCTCTGCCAATGTCTTCCCCCGTATTGTCACCACATGCTCCAGTAGTTCAATTGCCTCTTTTACCTGCCCATTGGCTAGGTATGCTCCTGAGAGCTCGTGCTGTGATGCCAGTCGAGCAGGGTGGTCCTCCGCTACAGTCTTTTCCCGTATCCTCACCACATGTTGCAGCAGTCCAACTGCCTCTTTCACCTGTCTGTTGGCTTTGTATGCTCTCGCGAGGGTATGCTCTGACGCCAGTCGATGAGTGTGATCCTCCGCTACAGTCTTTTCCCGTATCCTCACCACATGTTGCAGCAGTCCAATTGCGTCCTTCACCTGTCCGTTGGCTTGGTATGCTTCTGCGAGGTTGTTCTGTGATGCTAGTCGATCAGGGTAGTCGTCCGCTACTGTCGTTTCCCAAATCCCCACTACATACTCGAGCATTCTAATTGCCTCCTTCACCTGTCCATTGACATAGTATGCTGCTGCGAGGTCTTGCTGTGACACAAGTCGTGAAGGGTGGTCCTCCGCTAACGTCTTCTCCCGTATCGCCGCCACGTACTCTAGTAACCTAACTGCCTCTTGCGTCCGTCCATCTGCAAGCAAACATCGACCCACCCAGAACCCTAACTGGCAACCCTCTTCATCAGCTCCCCGCCTCGTTCCGAGAACTCTGAGAGCGTGTGGAAGATATTGCCGCCACAGCTCGCGATTCTCCCATTCGTCAGACGGAAATACTGTTTTTAGATGCGCTAGCGCATCATGCTGCGTTCGACCCGGAATCTCTTGATCTTCAGCCCATATCCGCGTCGCCAAGTGCACTAAGCTATGCATGTCGAATATCTGCTCGTCCCCCCGTTGGTTCAAGAACCCATATCCAAGTAGAGTACCGATGGCTTGCGTCATTTGTTGTTCCGTCTCCAGCCGAGGGAGAAGCGACCGAGGAATAGCTTTTGGCTCGACACAGGCCATAAATGAGAGCAGACTTGCCGCAGTTGTGGCTGCTTTGCGGATCTGGTTGAATGATATGATCCACGTGGTGGCTACAGCACCCTGAGAGCTGTAATAATGCGTTCTATCACGAAATCTGCTGCTCAACAGCTCGATCATGTCCTGGTCGGTATTTCCGAATAGTCGGAGATATTCCGCAATGGACACCTGGTTCATGTTTATATAGGCCGCCGCCTGCGCAATTGCTAAAGGAAGATTGGTAAGCTTTTCCAGAAGCTCGGCCACAAACCCTTCGTTTTGTAGCTGCTCCTTGTGGATCAAAGACTTCTCAAGAAAATTCGTGGCCTCCTCCTGGCTCATCTCTGGTAGCCTAATCACCGCACTTCCCGCAGCAGTAACGGCCACTTCCTGAGACCTCGTTGTAAAGAGGATCCGCCCAGCGTCACTTTGCGGAAGAAAGTTAAGAATCCCGCCTGGCTGATGTCGCGACCCCTCGAGGACAAGCATTTCATCAGCGTTGTCAACAATGAGAAGCCAGCTTCCGGCAGCTTCCGAGCTGAGATGCTGTTGCACTAAGACTTTCGCATCTTGCTTTTCATTCCAACGGATACCAAGCTTTTTGACAAGCTCGGTACACGCCTGCTCGAAGCCGGCCATGCTGAAAGCGGGCATCCACAAAACGGAATATTCTGGTTTATTGTCCTTCACCCAATGCGCCAAGTGCAGGGCCACTTGAGTCTTGCCTATACCACCCAACCCGACGAGCGCGACTTGCTGGTCGCCGGCCTCCGTAAGGAGCATGCATTTCAGATGCTCGATTGTACTTGTACGTCCTACAAAGTGTTTGTTTTTAGTAAAAGGAATGTAGTTGACGCTATGGCCTTCCAGAATGTTAGCTGCAGAATTCTCCTTGAGCATGCTCTCCTTCTACTCACGCCCTATTCTACCAGATTCTTCCGCTGCCGCACCCGCAGGAAAGGAGGGCACCCAGTAGCTTAAAAATGCCTTCATGCAGGCTGCTGCCACACCTTGCTCTTGTGGCTGTCGGCGTAGTCGCATGCGCCCTTTATCACCACGCACGGAAAGCTATCCCAAACGCCAGCGCCCTCCATTTCGAAGGCGACTACGCCTTCTGCGGCAGCAATATCGTCGCGCTCTTCGCCACACTTCATAACTGAGTTACCGGACGCGATGAGACCGAACTGAACAGTAGGCTCAGGGTTGCCCTGTGTGGTTTCGAGACGTCGGCGCGGCACCAACTTGCCGTTGCAGCCGAGTTGCTCGCACGACTGCTGGTCCCTCATATGTCGAAAAGTTGCCTCAAAGAGACTGTCCTTATCATACTGCCGAGCAGCTTGCGGCTCCGGAGTCCTTTCAGTTTCGCCAATACCCCTCTTATCTCGGCATTTGGCCTCCCCAACGAGTCCAGCAGCGTGTCTTTGCGCACAAAACGATTTGGCAGTCGTCGTCCAAGATCATACTGAATGACGCCATCACTGATGATGACGTCGCCAAGCACGATCTCCTCGCCATTAGGGCCGAATGGAACAACGCCACAAACGCCTACCACGAGGGCAAGCTTGATGTTTGGGAAACTCGCCCGACAGTTGGCGGCCACTGCCGCGGCGTTGGCGTTCCCCATTCCCGGCATATGCGCAAGGACAACGTTATGGCGGCCGATCGCGCCAGTGGAGTAGGCGTTGGGGTCACCTGGCGCTTTGTCGAAAGGCGGACCGTCATCATCGTCCCAGTGGATGTCAAAGAGAGCATCGACAGCGTCGGCCTCGAGGGGAAGGGCGCATACTATGGCTATCTCAAAGCCACGACGCGTGGTTGGACGTGGTGGCTGGGACTCCGCAATACGTGTGGTCATTCTGGAAGAGAAGGATTTTGCGGTTGTCGATGAAGATATGGATGAATTTCTGTATTGCCTGCCGTCGCAATAACGTTGAGTCGGGTACAATATGAGATGGGGTTGATAACAGTAGCCGTGTGAATGGACAGTTTGGAAAAGGAAAAGCTTATATTCGATGGGTCTTAGCGGCCCACACCGACCTGTGTCGTTAAGAACTGGTCCAGGGCAAACTGAGATCTTGCAAGGGCCGTAACTCCGCGTGTTATGGAGCCGAACAAGTTTAATAAGCCTCTTCCTTGTGCGGGGTTGAGGCTCAAGTAGTCGGAATGGACGTCATGTGGCAGCTCAGGCACTGCATGACCTCAACAAGCAGAAAGCTGTCTAACTATATTAGTTCTAGTCCTTAAAAACGCATGGACCAGAACTCGAAGATCACGTGACTAAACATTCCACATTCAAGGTCAAGGACATGGTGTCAACACCTCCAGCGAACAAAAACACCATCATCAGCGTCTCGCTGGGCCAGTTGGTTGAGAATTTGGATGAAACCTTCTGCCTTGACAATGAATTTTTACGATATCTGCACACGAACCTTGAAGCTCTCTAGCCCTGCCTACGGCGATTGCCGGCTCAATTACTCCTTAACTAGATCCTCTAGACCCGCCAGCTTCTAACGGGGTTGGGCGATGATACGAACGTGCTGCTGTGACGAGTCCAAACGAGTCGGGACCTCACTCTCGGGCACCTCGTCTGGGCGCCGTCTTTAAGGCTTCCAACCGGTGCCTGTGGGTGCCGACAGAAGGCGTTGAGGCTGTGCGCCCCTTCACAGACCCAACTACGGATAGCCGAGAAGTGATTAGCTTTGTTTCCCCCGTGCGGGGAAATCAAGCTTTGCTTTGCTTTCTTGGCGTAGCACGGCCTAAACCAGCAATCCGATAAATGCCTCTCCCTAACCAGATCAATGATGGGTTTAGGGTGTCGGATTTCGTTTGTGTTTGGGAGGGCTCAGCCAATAAGATGACGCTTAGGACGAACAGTACCCTTGTCGATTTCCACCTTGCCAGCAATAAGGCTTACGATCGCACGGAGGCCCTGGACATCTCAAGAGCGTGTAAACATCCCTCCAAGCATCTGTTCTACCACCCATTACCTGCTCCGCATCGAGCCGAGCGTTCCTCTCTGCAAGCTGAGTGGCAGTTGCTCCCCGTCCAGCGGTGCGGGCCGTCATGTCACACTCTACGTAATTAAATGAGATGTCGATC
The DNA here is from genome assembly GCA_011033785.1 of Fusarium cf. falciforme. Lineage (NCBI taxonomy): Eukaryota > Fungi > Ascomycota > Sordariomycetes > Hypocreales > Nectriaceae > Fusarium > Fusarium cf. falciforme. The sequence continues at coordinate 44,246 of WESZ01000191.1, read as the reverse complement.
CTTAGTGTCTTGCCGATGCGGAGAAGGTGGCTCCATGCTTGAAGTTGCCTCCCCACGATCGGCCAATCACTTTGTAATTCTTCGAAGCGCTTGATTATCTCCTTGACTGCGCGAAGGCTCCCATTGGGTATTTTACAGGGATCTAAGTCAATCACGGTAAGTACCTCTGATTCCTCACCCAAATCGAGATATATAATTAACATCATGCCACTAAGCTATTTAGTGGCTTCGATAGTGCCCTAGTAGTGGAGACTGGTGCCGTCTGGCAGTCCCACTGCTAAGGTACTATTTGAGGCTCTGGTAAATTATATTATATCAGGTTAATGTCTTATTCTCTTTTTAGTGAGCCGAGTAATAGACTAACCGTAATTGGTCTAGATCCCTATCCAGTACCCAATGGCAGTCCCCGCGCAAGCGAGGAGATATCTCGTTCGGAACGATCATTAACGGATATGACGATTGTCGTTGCATCGGCCTTGTAAGGCTTGCGTTTCGACGTCACAATGTCCTCAATCTTGGAGGACAGTTGCTCGTTCCAGAAATCGCTCGGGGCAACCACAAGGTCACTTCCCGTTTGCTTCGCGGCTTGTCTCTTGTTCAATGGTATTCCATTCCATAACATAGTGTATATATAAGGGCGGCTGTTCTCCGTATGACTGGCCTGGTTCCCAGTCCGCGTACGGTACAAATGGTCGGATCTTTCGGGCAGGACGTAGCTGGCGCCGCTGGGCCCTCGCGCCGCGAGCAGGTTGGTTGGAACTCGAAACATTGCAAGGCTGACTCTCGTCCCCACTGGACCAGTCATTCACGGGCTCAACATCCATTTTCCAGTGCAGGAAGAAAGCCCTACTGAGTGGCGATTGCCCGTTTTCCCCGGAGGTGAGTCGGTGTGGACACGGTGTCCACGTCTGAGTTTCGCTCATTCCGCGTACCTCTACGAGATCCCAGGAGCACGTGGGTGAGCACGTGTTACGAAAGTGGAGTACTATGATGCCATCCCGCATCAAGCTTCGGGACCACCAGACACCAATTCTAATTAACAGAAAACTGCTTCCGCCAGCCGGGACAACTGATCGTCGCCTGATCCCATTTACGCCATCGCCTGCGCTACCGAGCTTGTGTTGGTGGCCATGCACTGAGCTTCCCAGCTGCCGTCTGCACCGGCAGCGCCACGGCCGCTACTGGAAAGATCTCCCTTTGGCATGACCTTGTCGTGATCCCATCACTCATTCTGGAAACCACACAGATAAGTCGAGCGTCAAGACTTTTGGGTACAGAGATCTACTTTGTAAGAGGTCATAGCGACAAAAAGATACGGAAAGGTCAGCGATATCGCGATATCGGGCGGGAGGTCCATTACAGGCTGGATGGCAGAGGTACTCTTTGGTACTAGTAAGCATAGCCAGCGTCCTATCTCTTTGACTGCGCGAAGGCTCCCACACGGTACCAGTCTCCACTATTAGGTCACTATCTAAGTCGCCCGCTAGCTTGGTGGCAACGTGTTAGTCCTGTATCTCGATTTGGGTGAGGGTGGAGAGATACTGTTCGTAATTGGCTAAGATCCCTGTAAGATACCCAATGGGAGCCTTCGCGCAATCAAAGAGATCAAATTCGTGCCCGTAGACAGTGTGAGTCAACAACAACAGTACCTTTCCCGAGTCGCTGAAGTACCCCCTTTGCTGACGGCAAAGCATTACTCTAAAAGTTATTAAAGCTGCTCTAAAATGTATACTATAATTGGAGGCCTGGTTATGACACTGTGTGGACCCCACTTTTCAAATTGCAAGCTATTGTACGGAGTAGAGGAGGAGGATGTCCGTGCTCCCAACTGGCTCTGTGGGCGAGGGGACATGACGTATTGGGCGCTGCCTGTGGCCTGGCTACACTAGAAACGGGGTGGCTGGGGTACGACATCATCGTGACAGACTTTTATTGGACAGATATGCAAGCCATGAGGAAGTACATGTTGGTGCATAACCGCCTGTATGGACCGCTGAAGCAGAGCTAGAGGAGGCAGTGCTACGCCCGACCGTAATGCCGAGTTGGCTTTGGCACTTTGACGCGAGCATCGTAGCATGAGGCAGCTGCCAGTAGGAGGTATAAAAGTGGCGGATGCGCCCCCCTGAGGGACTATCATGCAGGAAATTAAACATAAGTCTTCAATCCTCAAAGCGCCTTCGCACATCGGAACACTAGGGTGAAGCCGAGGCCTGGCATCGTTCTATATACCTAGCGGCACATCCCTAAATCAACCTATCTAGCCCCACATATGTGTGTTAACCCCCCCCCCCCTTGTTTGTCAGGCTTAGATACAGACAGCTAGCTGATAGTGGATCTGTACAGCTACTATGAAACTTTTGGTGCTCCTCGGTTCCTCGCTGCCACTGGCTAGTGCTGGACTCTGGGGTGTTATCGGCGCAGCAGGGGGCTGTACCGCTTTGTGCACTGCAGCCTGGGCCACCTGTCACGGAGCAGGCCACACAGCCTTCACCACCATCAGCTTTGGCCTCGGCGCCGTTCCGGTTACGCTTGCCTGCCACGGCATTTTCTCTAGTTGCGAGACCATGTGCCTGGGTAACACGGTTCCCACTGCCGCAGGGACTCCTTTTTGAATTATATCTTTTACAGAGCTCATGGTAGGTCTTATCGCGGTAGTCATGGAGGCAATAGTCAGTAGAAGGAGGTCAGTCGCGATAGGCTGGCGGCGGGGTACTCGAGAGGCGAAGGACGATGCTTACTCAATAATAGGGGGTCTCTCCTTCGGCGACGAATTCTAGACCTCGAATGATCGGTCAGCGGCCCTTGGGAGACTCGATGGCTCGCGGGTGTCTCAGGCGTCGCGTCAAGCTTCCAAAACCGTGATCACGACAAGGTCATGCCAAAGGAGTAGGGTTCCAGCAAGGAACTAGTTGCGTAGAGGCTCGGAGAGTGCTTGATCGTTTCTCGCGAGAGACCTCATTGCTAGGTTAAAGTCTGCCGATGCTGATGGTGGAAACAGACACGTTGAGAAGGAATGGATGGCTCAATGGCTTTGATGGATTTTTCTGTTGATGCTGGAGAATTGCGCTTACCGGCGTCCACCCAGAGGCTTTTATACAATATGATCGGCAGAAGACTGATTTTTTCCAGAAGTTTTCTGAGCATTGATCCGGGGTGATCCTCGAAGAGCGTCCCTGACTTCCGTCTTCTTCGGGTCGGAAGACACGCCGTTTGCCGCGCCCCAGCGCTCCATCTCTTCGATGGAACTGGATGCCATAGCGGTGGTTTCGTCTACTGCATCGCCTATAGACAGGATAGCTGTGTCGTCTGCGTAGCCGAAGCGACCCTGGGGTTACCCAATCGGTAGGTGGGCTCTATTAGAGCAGAAATAGGATTGACGTTACCGGCGACCCTTGAGGAAGGCCGCAGTGAAGGGGAGACGAGGGAGTGACGATGTCTTGGTACCTAACACGGGCAGATCGGCCGCTCATAAAGGATCCAGCCCATCTAGCCAGATGATCGGGCCAGCCTTGTTCACGCAGACGCAGAACCAGCCTGTTGTGCATGACGGTGTCGAACGCGCCTTGGATGTCCATTGTGACCAATGTGGCCACCTTGTTGCATGCGAATGCTTCTTCGATGTCGTGGATCAGGGCAGTCACCTGGTCTGTTGCAGACCTTTTCGGGAGCGCTCCGGCCTGCTGCGGGTGGAGGACTTCGTAGTGGATGGCTGCCCACGCTAGCCGGCGCGCAATTAGTCGTTCTAACCCTTTGCCGAGGCAGGAGAGCAGTGAGATGGGTCGCCATGCCCGCGGCTTTGTGAGGTACCTTTTTCGCAATCATGACCACCTCCGCCTCCCTAAATGGTTCTGGGTGATGGCCTATAGTGAGGCATGCCTGAAATAGGCGGCGGACGTGCGTCCCGATGATATGCCACACGGCCTCGAGGAGTTTGACTGTGATGTTGTCTGATCCNGTGAGGCATGCCTGAAATAGGCGGCGGACGTGCGTCCCGATGATATGCCACACGGCCTCGAGGAGTTTGACTGTGATGTTGTCTGATCCATTAATTGGTACAGTAGCTCTCCAGGGTTAGTGGTTAGGGTTTTCCGAGAACGGAAGGCCGCTCATATCAGAGCGCTCGAGGAGCAGGTCGGGCAGCAGCGTGAACAAGAGTTTTTAATTGCTACCTGCGTACGCCCTACAAGAACTGCATCACTAGTACACGACCTGAACAGCAGCCAATAGCGACTGTCGATCCCATTACGGCTGATCCTGACGCTCGATACTCCGGAGGTAGCCAAAGCTGACCATCCCCATCTTTCACAACCCATATACCGTCAGTGCTTATACCATAGCCACAGCGGCTAACGTCTCGTGAAGAAGCCTGAGTCAGTTGAGTCTCAACAAACGGAAGATCCATTTTCAGAACTCCGATGTCAGCATAGAGACGAGAGTTAGTCATCAGGTCAAACCAAAGGTGAGCTATCGGCCTGCCCACGTTGAGCATCTGGACGCAGGCGCCCGTACTGGCATCCCAGATCTTCACCGTCTTATCGAGCGAACTCGATGCGATCCACTGACTATCCGCCGAGAACGTGACCGAGTTTACCGAACCGCCATGGCCTTCGAGCGTCCGCACACAGGCGCCCGTACTGGCATCCCAGACCTTGACTGTCTTATCGAGCGAGCCCGATGCGACCCATTGGCCATCCGCGGAGAACACGACCGAGTGCACCGAATCGCTGTGGCCCCCAAGCGTCCGCACACAGGCGCCCGTACTGGCATCCCAGATCTTGACTGTCTTATCGTACGAACCCGATGCGACCCGCTGGCTATTCGCTGAGAATGTGGCCGAGAGTACCGAATCGTTGTGGCCTTGGAGCGTCTGGACGCAGGCGCCCGTACTAGCATCCCAGATCTTGACCGTCTTATCAAGGGAACTCGATGCGATCCACTGACTATCCGCCGAGAACACGACCGAGTGCACTGAATCGCTGTGGCCCCCAAGCGTCCGCACATAGGCGCCCGTACTGGCATCCCAGATTTTGACCGTATTATCATACGAACCCGACACGACTTGCTGGCTATCCGCTGAGAACGCGATTGAGAGCACCGAACCGCCGTGGCCCTGAAGTGTCTGCACACAGGCGCCCGTACCGGCATCCCAGGTCTTGACCGTCTTATCGTACGAACCCGACACGACTTGCTGGCTATCCGCTGAGAACGCGACCGAGAGCACCGGACCGCTGTGGCCCCCAAGCGTCCGCACACAGGCGCCCGTACTGGCATCCCAGATTTTGACCGTATTATCATACGAACCCGACACGACTTGCTGGCTATCCGCTGAGAACGCGATTGAGAGCACCGAACCGCCGTGGCCCTGAAGTGTCNAGGCGCCCGTACTGGCATCCCAGATTTTGACCGTATTATCATACGAACCCGACACGACTTGCTGGCTATCCGCTGAGAACGCGATTGAGAGCACCGAACCGCCGTGGCCCTGAAGTGTCCGCACGCAGGTGCCCGTACTGGCATCCCAGATCTTACCCACGTTATCGTATGAACTCGATACGATCCACTGACTATCCGCCGAGAACGCGACCGAGTTTACCGAACCGCCATGGCCTTCGAGCGTCCGCACACAGGCGCCCGTACTGGCATCCCAGATTTTGACCGTCCTATCGAGCGAACCCGATACGATCCACTGACTATCCGCTGAGAACACGACCGGGAGCACCGAACCGCCGTGGCCTTCGAGCGTCCGCACACAGGCGCCCGTACCAGCATCCCAGATCTTGACCGTCTTATCCCACGAACCCGATGCGATCCACTGACTATCCGCTGAGAATGCGACCGAATGCACCGAATCGCTGTGGCCCTCGAGCATCCGTACGCAGGCGCCCGTACCAGCATCCCAGATCTTGACTGTCTTATCCCACGAGCCCGATGTAACTCGCTGGCTATCCGCTGAGAACGCGACCGAGTTTACTGAATCGCTGTGGCCTTGAAGTGTCCGCAAGCAGGCGCCCGTACTGGCATCCCAGACCTTGACTGTCTTATCGAGCGAGCCCGATGCGACCCATTGGCCATCCGCTGAGAACGCAACCGAGATTACCCAATGGCCGTGGCCTTCGAGCGTCTGAAGGCAAGCGTTCCAATTCTCTTCCATAGTCGGCTTCGACGTTATCCAATCCGGTTCTTCCTTCTCGAACAGCTTTCTAACTCGGCTGCGAGCGGGACTAAACACGAGTGCCGATGCGTAAGCCTGCAACGGAGCAATCTCTATCGCTCGTTTATGGAAGAGAATAAACCGATGCGCGTCTCTAAGAAGTTCGGTTAGTTGTCGCGCTTCCATGTTATGCTGTGAATATGTCAGACCGTCTCTCTAATATACGGACGAATTCCAGCAACTCACTACTAAACCCCTGAGCTTCTGCATTGCTATGACACCCTTCGACATACAGTGCAACAGACTGAGAGCTTCTAGCCAATACAGATACTTCTTTTGGAGGAAGCCATGGATGACACCGCCGTCCTGTAAGTCCTTGTCTCTCATCTTCGCCCCGAGTTCTGAGTCATGGAGATGGTCAACCCAGTAGATACAAGAATATCTGGTCGAAGCCAATGGGTCAGGGTCAGGCGCCGAGACCTGATCGATGGGAAATCCTGGGGCTCGTAGGCTATAAATATCACGTTGGAGCGCCTTTGACAACGCCTCTAGTGACCTCGAGAAGATGGCATGATGCTCATCTCTCGTGCCCAAAGGAAAGAGATACGTGTTCGAGGACAAGAACTCCTTGGCAGATTGATGAATGATGTAGACAACATTATGTCTGATTGTTAGGAAAGAGCCGCACAGTCCTACAATCTTCGAAATGTTGTCATTCGTTCTCTGAATATTCGACGGTAAGTCTGAGAGGTGACCTAACTCTTCCAGATGAAGTGGGCGATATGCTATGGTGACCGTCGACAGTACAGATCGACACATTTCGGGATTTCGTCGCCCCAACTTTTGGATCTGTTCTATCATTCGATCGCACAGGTTTCCCAAGCCAGCAGGGATCTCTTTTAAGACATCCAGTACATCCCATGTCGCAGAGACTCCCCGAAGCTCGTGACAGACCAGGGATACCCAAAGGAACGTATTATTGGCGTTGGTGGTCAAATGCTGTTCAACAGCATTCCGTATTTCGTCATTGTACGCTTTATCATGTGCCAATTGATTTACCTCGTTCCGAATGTACGAGTGAACGGCACCAGAGATCGAGTCCTCGTTCGCCTCAAGGCTCAGCCTGACTTTCCGTGTCGTCCTGTCCAGCTTCTCCTCGATGTTTGGCCAGTTGCGGCTTGATACAATCCATTTGGCACGAGATGAGGAAGACGCCTGAGCTACAAAGTCGATAAGCTGCGGCAGATTCGTCGTGCACTCGTCAAGAGCGTCGACGACAAAGATTACATCGTCTAGTGTTGGATCTTTCAGCATGTCTGTGAGAATCTCCGTCAGAGACACCCAGACATTGATGCCCTCGAATAGTTTCTTGCCAACGACATCGTACTTCGCCCGGGCGTACGAGATGAGTGGGGGATGCTTGATGACGAGGAGCCAGATAAGGCCGCGCAATACGGCTGTCGCGTTGCTCAGCTTGTCCACAGTGGCCTGGCAGAAGAAGTAGGATAGTCGATTGGTGGGCTCTTTCTCCAGTTCGTCGATGATGCCGCACAGGAGCATAGTCTTGCCCTTGCCAGGGTCGCCATTGACCCAGAGCAACCGGCTTTGCGGATCGTCACACCATCGTCGGAAGTCGGCGTGGCTGAGAACCCAGCGGTACGAGTCTCTGAACAGGCCGCCCTTTGTATCTTGGATGCGCTTCTTGTCATCGCGGGGGTCAGTGACGTGAAGATCCTTCAGGCATTGCTTGCCCTTGTCGTCTTGGTACCGATTTTCCTGCAACCTGGTCTGGTCCTGAATAGCCGAATAGATATCTTGAAGCTTCGTCTCTTGGGAGCGTGCGGTAATAGCGAGAGCCTGTAGGTATGATTTTATCTGTTCCGTATTGTATTGCTCAGAGTCCCCTTTCACTGCGGCCTCAGCGACTTGAATCTCGTCGAGCTGGCCCTTCCAGCCGTCAAGTTTGAGCATGTCTCTCAAGAGGACGGCCGCCCGGTTTCGGTGGTAAAGACAGACGCTCTTCATCTGGTATAATAGAAGTTTCTGGTAGAGTTGAACTATGTGGCTCTCCAACTCGTCTCGCAGCCCTGCAGAGGACTTCTCCGCCCTATTTTCGTCGAGAAGCAAGCGCGCCACGTTCCAGTACCAGTTCATTCTTGACAGGACATAGGTGACTCCCCGACGATTGATGCTTGCCTCGGTGATGGGGTTCGAGAGGATCTATCAGTTGTCAGCGAGAACACTCCGTAAATCTCGGGAGTTGGGAAGGCGGATTCTACCTCGAGCCCAAGGCAGACGCCGACCCAGGCGAGGGCGGCTTGGGGGGCGACCTGTACTGCTTTGTCCATAGCTCCCTTCAGGGCATATATGGCTTGCAGCCCGTCATCGATTCCTCGCTTGATGGCCACTTCTTTCTGCGTCCGCTTCAGCCCTGCCTGGACTAGCTGCTGCATTTGGTGCCATCTCGTCCCTCGAGTCTGTCCTATCTCGTTTTCCCTGGGTTCGAAGGTCTCGGAGGTCGACTCGCTTCTATGAAGTGCGCCTGACAGAATCTCCTCGTATGCTTCGACTACTTTGAACTCGTTCACTTTAAGTTCGTCGTAGGCCAGGTTCCAAAGTCGTTCTTGCAAGCTCGGCGACAAGGTTTCGGGGCTGATAGAGGCGAGCGGAGAAGATGTTGGCTCAGGCGTTGGCTGAGGTACTGGTTGAGAGGCTGGCTGAGAAATTGTTGGTTGGGAAGGTGTTGTGAGTGCAGGTGCTGGCGAAGGCGTTGACGCAGAGGCCAAGGCAGACTCCAAGGGAGGCGTCTGCTGCGTGCTTCTCAACTTGGATTCAATTTTTTGAAACCAGCTAGGCGCCATTATCACTGCGGAGAGGAGAGCTCGACCTCCTTGGAGAAACCGTGATGTCAGCGAGATTGGGCCGAGTTGAAGCTTTCAAAACAAAGAATTCAGCTGTTCCATCAGTCAGGTTTGGCCGAGACCTACCATAATAACCTACTCATCGTTGCACCGATTCTTTCCATGACAAACGGCTCGAGTGCCAGTCGGGGCGCAGCCTCAGCCTGCGTCACATGCGGGTCATCGAAGACCATTTTCGGAGGACGGCACGGTCGTCGCCGCCCCGTGATTGGCCCCAGGCTGATTGCCCGAGGTCGTAGCAGGTTTGGTCACATGCCCTGTCGGAAGCTCTGTGAAGAGGGGCAATAGTTAAGCTTCACGTCCAGCGATAGTTATCCCGCAACTGGGGCGGCTGATACATGGGCGCCCGATCCTGCGGGTTCTAAAGTCACGGGGTGCACCGCAAACCTAGGCGCTCCCCCATCCCCAAGTTTGGGGAGGAACTGGGTCGAACTCGTCGACCCTCTTCAGTCATTTGCACCAATCCTATCCTCGGCCATTTACTGATATCGAAATAGGACCCAACTACGTGCGGGTTAGACCGCTAAGTCAGGGCTTGAGGTACCTACGTTCTTGATCGGCGCAGCCAGCCTTTTCAGCTCATGCGTGGACACCTTCGCCTACAGTACTACAAAGCGGTGCAACGTGTCAACAAAGTTGTCGAAACCCTCCTACTCAAGTTGGCGTATGTTTCGGAATCTCGGGATGACACGTAGCCTTATGTGCCGGCAATGATCGACTTGGCGAATGCCTTAGTGCTACGTGTATCGGGTGCAGTGAGCTTGAAGCAACTGCCGATAGATGGCCAAGTCGGAAACTATTGATTGGGCTGAAGTCTATTTTCTCGTCGATCCTATCAGACACTCGGCGGCATTTGCCGCATTCATGTTTGGCGGGTCCATAGCCCAATCGGGTTGGTGGATCGCCCTGAACACTGTGGGACGTTGCGACGATTCTCCTAACAGTACGGGATGTTACTCGTTTTCTCCCTTGGCCTGTCTTCTGCGGTTCTGGAGATGTGTTCCGCAGAATTTTATAGTCCTACGGTGCCCCCCAGAACCTTAGTGACTGCCCACCATCTCTCGATCAGCATACAGATTCTGTTGTTGCCCTGGATGACACCATTCAACCGTCACCATGCTGCTAAAGACTATTCTTTTTAGTGTAACTACCATTTTAGTCTGCTTTTCGGCGGCCCAAGTCTGTTAATTCATCAGCGACTACGGATCGAAGATTCACGACTGCTTAACCTGCCATGATGGTCACCAATTCATCCGCGTCGATCCTATCTGCGACCTTGGTTTCGAGTGCTGCAGAGGTGTTTGCTACCAGGTCGAGGGGTTCGATGCTTAACATCTGCAACTGTTTTACAGCAGTGAGTTGTGCTCCCCGAACCAACTTAAAATTCGGGAGTTGAGGTTGACGTTGCCTCCCAAGGCATTCAGAGAATATTAGCTGTTGGAAGCATAACTAACACACCTCACTTCTCCTTCAGATCTAATGAGCTCTCGATTTACGTCTGCTTTGCTGTAACTTGGCCTATTTATATTGTCCTGAAACAAGGACGAACTGGTCCAAAAGTGAAACGTCGTTCCACAATGTGAGGCTCTCATACGTAGCTTTGTCACATCCTCGGATGTTGTTCAGATTGGACATAGCTATAGCTTCCATTATATCATCTTCCTTAGCCGTTTTTTTGATGGTCGTTTTCCAAGTTAGCGATGCTAATCTTAGGAGTAGTAGAGGTAATTACTGGGATATCACCTAGCAGGTAGAAATGGCTTTTAATATGACACAGTGATTAAGCTTCTGACTTTAGGTCATTCTGGTGTCATTCTACCAGACTTGCGATTTTTGACCTTACGTCAAGCCAGGGATCCGTACGGTCGATCTAGGCTCGCCTAAGTTCTAACACAAAACTACCTTACGTCAGGATATGGTGTACTTTGTATGTTTGAAAACAGACCAGATATACCCCCCCTACGGCTTATCCTTCTTGCCTTCTTTAGGAGGGAGTTGCACCCTCAAAAAGGCCTCCACATCATCCAACTCCTCCGGGCAAGTAGAGTGACCCATGCCGCTCGATAGAAATGTCAGCCTAATCTGTCCTATAGCTTGAGTCTTCTGATTCGGCAGCACTTACGGGTATGTCTTCCATGCCACATCGTATCCCAACTCTATAAGCCTCTCTACATCGCGCTTGGTTCGGTTTGTAGGCACCATGGTGTCCTGGTCACCGTGGAACATGATGACGGGCGTCTGGCGGTTCGCGTCGGTAGGTGATATCATGTCAGGGAAGTTCTGAGAGAGAACAAGCCAGCCGGAGAGGCCGATGATACCGGCAAGTTTGGCCTCGAAGGTCAGACCAGAAAGGAGAGACATAGCACCGCCCTGGGAGAATCCACCAAGGACGATGCGGTCTGCGGGAATGCCAGAGTCGATCTCCTCTTGTATGAGCTCGTGGAAGTACTTCTGACTGAGTTTGATGCCCTCGGCGTCCTCCTGGCGGACCCGGGTGTCAATATCGCCACCAAGAGCGACCTAGTTTCAACGTGAGATTGAAGTTCATGATGCAGAAAAGTCAGTATGCGGGATAAACATACAATCATATCAAACCATCCCGGCATCATCATTCCCCCTTGCTAGTTCCTCCGATGTTAGCGTTGAATCTTGAGCTATCCGCCACATCATCGGCAAGGAAGCACACTTACGGCAGTAATGGGGATTCTAGGAGCATGAGGTAAGATAAACTTGACCTCATCCAATTTCTGCCGTCGCCGCAAGTTCTCAACAATCGAAACACAACCATGGCCAGTGTCGCTCAGTCCATGGACCAAGATGACGGTGGCCGTGTGTTGTTTAGCTGCCGGGACGACGAGCGGGGCTAAGCGGTTGACGGACATTGTGGCGGGCAGACAAGCACAGCAGGCGAACGCTAATGTATCACCGGCGGAGCTCAGAAGAGGGATGGGACATATGAGTGTTCAGCAACGAGGTTGAAATGTTGAATCGGCTGGATATATGCGAGCTCAATCTGGGTAGGCGGCCGATGTGAAAGTTGAGTTCGGGATAGTCATGGAGGCAGGTCCAACATATAATCAATTAGGTGACTGTCCAATTTTATCAAGACGCAATAGTAATAGTCAAATTCCGCGGGAAAATATAGATGTGTGAAGCATCGATGACCGGGCAAATATGGGAGACTCGCGGCGGTGTGGACGCCATCTCGTATATTTATTAATTACTGGGAAAGATTATGCTTTTGATGACGCCACTGCAAAGGCAAACTTTGAATGGATTTGACTGCCATCGATTGGTGTACGAGACTCAAATCTTATCTGGGCTAAAAGAATGGAAATTCCTTACTTCAGCCAGCGATTGCTTGTTACATGTTTGAGTGAACTTCTACTCGTAACAGTCAAACTTCCACAGAGGTTTTCGATTCGGTGAAAATTTGCCACGGAAAGCTTTGCGTACGTGCGAAAGTTTCTTTTTAGTGGCGATGTTACACATTTACAGCTATACATTTGCAGATCCGGCTAAGGTCATCTGGGACTATGTACTTCCTTACTCTGCATCGTTGATCCTACGGTTAGTCCGTTGAAGGATAAAATCACATGTTCATACCTCGGGACGAAATATGACTAGTTGTGCGGCGTTTATTCATTGTCCTTACTCTATGTATTGAGTCTTATCCAGCAATCTAGGGATTGGAGAATTGGTAGTCTTCATTATAACGTCTCTATAAAACTCTAGCTAAACGTGGTTAGAGAGTGTTCCTTTTCTAGAGCCCGTGTTCCTGTGGTCATTTGCCGTAAGTGTGTCAATATCTCGGGATTATCCGTTACCCTAGCTAGCGTGTGACCAAAGGATAACGGTAGAAAGACCTATGACATCAGAGTGATAGTAGACTAGGGTTCTGTTACGCAGCCTCACGTATGGAGGACTGCACACTTGACGTTTGCTGACAGTGCTTACAGAGCTGATATAGAACCTAAAGAATGGATGGAATTTGCTGACAACTGTGGTTAAGTGGGCGTAGTTACGTGATATGGCAAGCCACCACTCATGAGTATCAATATCTAATAGGTGCCCCAAGAATACAACATCCCTACTCATTGAGATATACCGAATTCTCTTGCCTTGAGTCTGTGGAAAATTTCATTTATCTCCTTGCTTGCGCGAAGACTACCAGGACGTACTTTCCCCACTGCTAGGGCACTATCTAAGACTGCCGATGACTTAGTGAGCTTCTGTTATCACTGTATTGCAATCAGAGTGAGCTAAGTGATATGCTAACCGTAATTGGTTTAGATCCTTGCTCAGTACGTGATGGTAGTCTTCGCGCAAGCAGGGAGATATGTCTGTCTTGACAAACCTTATCTAACATTTGGCTTTGGACTTTTGTTGATCTGTCTAATACGGTATTATAACATGAGGAATAAAGTGTGGGAATGCGGTGCCCTATATCTATATGAGTTAAAGTACAGACAATACGCGGCTTTGATCATGTTTAGCCTTGAAAAGAGCCATAAAATGTCCGGTTATGTGAGTATTGTTATCGGCTCGCAAGTAGTGAAGCTAACTCAGGCACATACTATCTCCTGAGTGCGCGTAGCCCTCCCAAGATGTCACGATGAGGGGTCTGGTCCAATCAGAAGGCGTCAAATAAAGGATACTTAATTCCTCTGCTAAAGTAGGTGGTGATAGAAGTCCCAACAATATTGGTCATTACAAATCGCAATCTTGCAAATACGGCAGCCATGAGAGGTCTGACTCCGTACACTGGGCCTCTGCTTCTTATTGCCGCTGGTCTCCGTAAGAGGGCTCCAAGCCTCGCTTTTTGCTCTCAGCTGCTCAAGCTTTCAAAGGCAGGAAATGCCCAACTACTGAAGAATGTAGCAAAACTGGAGGAAAGGGGAACTAGGGTAACTGTATAAACTGTAATAATTTAGCCTATCAAGGCGCTACACACTCTGCGAGTTTTTGAATTGTATGTTGTCGCGTCGATAGTATGTTTGCTTCACAGAGCACATCCATGCACGAGTGAGCGAGAAAATTTCGAGGACAATGTGCTACCCTTAGCAGAGGTTGAAGTAGTTGTTCATCACGGAAATTTGCAGGATGCATGAATTCGCGGGCTGTCACATGATTAATGCTCAGCCACGACTTCAAAGTTTGATCGCTTTGGCTTTAACATGTGATTTTGAATCTCCTCGTTGGTTGAGTTCAGCCACAAAAGCTTGTCACACCCAATGCAATGCCCCCGACGCTAAATGGGTGAGATCAATAGTAATGGTTACAAATCCCGCAGGACAAAGTTCGTGAGGTCATGATACATGGTATCGAAGAACCCGTATGCATTTCGTTTACGTCTATACCTCGGTTCTGTCACATACACACTCTGATGGCATGAAGTATGACACACACAAGGGAGAGGTATAATGTTGCCTCAGATACCATGAAGTAGTGCAACCCCCCCCCCGAATGGAAGGTATGCCCACGATAAGCGGCGGACAATATCACTTGTCCGCCATCACATCCAAGCATATAGCACTATAACAAGAATGGTTAATTTGAGAATGGAATTTTCTGTCAATATGCATGCTTACCAGACAATAAGCGCGTCGGGCCAGGCCGAATGTTCCCCTGGGCCTTCGATTTCCATCTCCGCTGTCACTTGCTTGTACGTCCGCGGCGGAGCTATTGAGTCTAACAAATCGCTGCTCTCGGAGTTTGTGCTGCTTGATGACTGGCCGCTCTCGGAATCCCCTGGGGTCGCGATCTAGTTTCGTCTGGTGTTCCTAGACTTGAGTCTTTCGTATCATTAGCTCTTTACCTGTACTTGTTCGGTTTGAGATGACATACTCGCATATGATAAGAAGGGCATAAAAGACGAATACCCCGAACAAGATGAACTTCGTGCGACATTCTTCGCTGTCGCAATGATTGGTTGGCGATTCCTCAACCAGATCCCTGCTCTACCCTACCGAAAGGTCTGAAACGCATGAGGCGTCTGAAGCCTGGGTTTAGGTATGGCAATGCGCAGCTTCGAGCGTATACTGGCACCAGGTGCAATTGGCATGGCCTTCTGGTTGGCATTCCCACCGGTTGATTCGGCCGGTGTGATCTGATCCGGAAAGTTTATTTCAAAGCTTGACTCCTCTTATTCAGGCATGTGATTCTGACTCTCAAATCTGCTTCCAGGATCAACCCGGCCCGTTGAACTGCAACAGTGTTATGCATACACAGCCGGCACCCACCTTTATTGCCACAGCTCCCGTTCGAGCTCTGGACTCTCGTTTTCGACTTGACCAGCTTTACCACCGTCTGACCCACACATTCGCGACTTCGTGCTCCTCCGGCCCAGAACACATCTTCTAAACCTCTGGACCATGAACAACATCAATATGGCCAACATGAATACCATGACCGGCCATGTGCATGATGCGTCGATGACCATGATGAATAGCTGCGCAGTTGCGCCGCATGGCGCTCCGAGACAGCTTCAGGAGAATTACAACAAGCAGACACAACTGAACACTTACATTTACGAGTATTTCCTCCGCTATGGCATGTTTGACTGCGCACAAGCCATTCTCAAGGCCGACTCCGACGTCAATGTCCAGAGACATAGCCCCCGCAGTCCTCGCGACGACAAAAGGTGCCGGTTGAGGAATGCCCTCTCCGATGAATCCATTGACATTGGTTTGGACTCCGAACTCTCGGGGCTTCTTCCTGCTCCTAATGTTCCTAACCTGTCGCTGGAGAGCTGCTTTCTCTATGAATGGTTCTGCCTCTTTTGGGACATGTTCAATGCTCAAAAAAATGAGTGTGGAAGTAATGAAGTAAATCAATATTCCAGTCATATACAGGTATCGTCTCTGGAACACACTTTCTGGCCTGACGTAGCTAACGCGATGCACAGCAACAGAACAAGCTAAGGTCGAATGCTAGCTGGTCGCAGACCCAAGGCTCCTCAGTACTACCGCACGCTCCTGACTGGACCATCCACAACGCTTTCTACAATCCCGGCGAGATGGGTGTAGGTTACATGACGCCTGGGACTTCGGATGGCCAAGCTGGTGGTAGAAGGAAGCGAGCTTTGCAAGAGTTCCAAGTGCAACTGACGTCAATGGAGCAGCAAAACAAGAACGACCTCATAGCGCGACAAGACACAACTGGTCTGCCTCGGAACGACGGAGCGCCTGGTGGTCGGGGCGGTCGAGGGCCTCCAGAAGGTCCACAGCTTTTCCAACGGTCCGCTCTACAAGGGGCAGGGCCAGGGCCATTACCTAATGCTACCAACCAGATGAAACTTGGCACTCAAAAGATGAATAACAATGGTACGGGGTCCCATCTACCGGAAAATTTCCGATCTCGCCGTTACCCTAACTCCATCAATTTCCTTGCCAATCAAATAAATTCCAACATAGAGCCTCATATCTCCAAGGCAGGCATAGGCGGCATAGGCGGTAACATGGCTGTGGTGCAAAGGAATGGCTGGACCCGACCTTTTAGTTCACATCCTAGTCAGCAGTTGATGGGTCAAACGATCCGGCAACCAGTGGCGGCGACAGAGGCACAATTCCAGCATCAAGAGAAGACTGGCCAAATTGGGCCAGTACAGTGGCAGGACGATCCGAATGAAAACCAGATTCCTCAGGCTGCTCAGCGCGGGGTCCAGGGTACACTGCAACAACCGTCTCGCCGCCCGTTATTCACACCGGCCAATGCGAACGCCAGCGCCAAGTCAAGGAGCATCATTCCGTCACCGCCACAGACGAGCAAGGCTGCCCCGTCAATTCCACAGTTTAGTAAGGGCATTCCCAGGAAAGGCACTGTTTCCAAGGGGACTGCTCCCAAAAAGGGGACCAAGAACGTCAAAAACGAGGTAGGTAGTTTCCGATATAAGATTAGGTTGCTTACGTATTGATAACGCCCTGTAGGCGTTGACTGAGAAGATCCGGAAATCGAATCCCAGCTCAGGAGCGACCCCTGCTGCGAAAACTGTTCCCGTCTCAGTGCCTCATGTCAACCCAGTCGACGTACGGAAGGAGGCCCAAGATACTAGTCTTGGGCAGGTTGTGCCCACCGGACAGCCAGCAGCACCTCCGTCACTTGCACCTGCCCCAATGGTGGCCCCGCCGCCTGTTGACTTGGCTCAGAACGTGGCATTTAGCATGGACGAGGCTAACATGATTGTAACTCTTGTTCTCACCTTGGTGCCAAATGGAGTAATTAGCTGATATGGCCGTAGGACTTCGCGAGTCTCCCTACATTTGATGATGATCTCGACGGTTTCGATTTCGATTCTATTCTGGAAATCGGCGCAGAGGGCCCCGGAGGATTTCACTTCGATCATGTGCGGTTTGATATAAATGCCGGTGATATCGACGGTTCATAACTCTCTGGAAATAGCCAATGGATTCTATATGGGGCGCACTTCGCTGCGGGCCAAACCTAGGTATTATTCTCTGGCGATTTAACATACCATCCCCCACCACTTGCCGTTGGCGAAGGCCCCCACCAACAATATTTTGAATTACAAATCGCGACATCACACTGCTCACATCCCCAAATTGATCGATGCCTCTTCTTATTATTGCTGACCGGCGCCAAAGGCTTCCTTGAGCTTCTTGACCTTGGCTGCCCAACCCGGTGGCCCTGACAAGCAACGCAATTAGCTTTTTTTCCCCCTTCGGAGAAGTTTATGCTGGAACCTTAGATAGGAGAGTGAGATACTTAGCCGGCGTTGACGGCCAAAAAGAAACGTCTTCAAGAACGAGGGAGCATAACTCTAGCTGAGGGGCAGGATCTGCAGGGCCAGAACGCGGTCAATGTCTAGCTGATTGAAGAAAGTCGACTAACTGGTTGTCGCAAGCGGAGGGCAGAAACGAAGCAACGAGGATATGGTGTCTGCGGGGACAGGACATAATGCACGAAAGAGGTCGATAGAAGGAAGATTGATTAAATTAATACTAGATGTTGGGGTGGATTGTTTGGAAAGTTGTAAGGTCGCGGTTTACGTGGGCATCTCGCTTATCCCTCTCGCTCGCTTATCATGCACGCAAGTCATTATTAAAATATTAAAACAATATTAATGAATATGATACTATACGGACAATCTGTGCCTATACTGGGGCGCGACAAAGGATTGTACGGCATGTGTTAGGAGTAACACAATACCAGAATAACAACAAAGATTCGTCAATGTCCTTCTCTTGCTTCTTACTACCTCACCTTTTGAGACGAAAAACTCGGCTTCTTCCCAAAAGGTCAAAAGCTTGGGCCTGACTAGGAGAAAGTAAAGACTATGGTGCACACGAGATCAGAATAAATCAGCTGATCGAGATTGGAATCCTGTGCTTCAATATTCAATGCATTGATGTCAGCTGTCGTGGGGAGCTTCTGAAATCTTTGTGAAACTTGTTGCATGGTCTTTTGATCAGGCAGTGTGGTCGAAGATTGTTTTTTTGGCTATCGACGTGTCAATGAAGAATGCCCCGCTACGTGCTCTCACAGTTTTACTCACAAGTAGGAAAGGGCCCCCATTGGCTGCCGTCCTCGGCCAAGAATACTTTAAATGCTTCATTCACTGTTTTACTTTTCATCTCTCCAGCAGAGCCTGGGGCACGTCGAAAATTGCACAATCGAGCGCATACACGAAGCATGCTAGCACCGGCAACGGTAACGATTGGGCGACCGAGACATGCATGGGGACCCCAGCCGTGGTGAATGTAGAGCTCGTCTGGCCGGTCTAGTCTGATTTCGTACGGGTCAGGGAACTTGGAAGAGTCGAGTCCAGCAGTCACGAAGTTAGTGAAGAGGGTGTCGCCTTTTTTGGCGGACACGAGGCGGGAGCCGTCTCTCACGTCCGTCTTGTCTGCATCCACGGTTCGCAACAAGCCAAAGGCTGGTGTGGAGAGACGGAACCTGTTAAAGCTCAGTAAAGATGTTCGGCATGAGACGCTCGAAATTGAGACACATACCCTTCTAGGGCATACTTCTTGAGCTTCTCGAATGCTTCCGGCTCATCAGACATCGCGAGCTCCCTGATTGCAGCCCAGTGTGAGTAGTATTGATCAGACAAGTACAGATCAATCATCTGAGCCCACTATATATCCCGTTAGATCATCGTAATTCATCACGGGGATTAATACCTACCCCCTGGGCCTGCGTAGCAGATGCTGCTGCAGCAGTAGGAATGATTGTCCAGACAACATCATCGATGCTGCGTCCATCTTCGAGCAATCTTTCAACTAGACGGGCGCCATAGCTGCTTAGAATCGCATCGTTGGATTCCGCATGTAACATGTGGCGGAGGGAAGGGAAGTGTCGTGCTTTGATATCAGCAACCTCCTTCTGCATTATGTCGCCTAGTCGCCTGGCATCCGTAGTCGCTACGATGCGATTCTTGAATGACTTCGCTGTGTCCAAATCGAGGAAGACGTAACCGAATAGATGGGCGAGCACGTCGGATAGCGATGCCTCTGAGTAGCTATTCGCCTCTCCACCATCACCTTTGAGTGGAATGGCAAAGAAATGAGCGACGAACGCCGCATGCGCAAGGTTTCCGACACTTTATTGGAGTGTTACATGTTTGTGCGGAGCATTTGAAACAGGCAGACTTACTCTCTCACAATGTCAACTTGATAAAATTCACCCATCTTGCGACTATATTGGTGAATAAGCTTAGCGGTAGTAGCCTCATAAAATCGCCGCACTTGCTCGAGACCATTCTGGGGACGGAATAAACATTCCCTAACGAAGAGTCTCTGCTGGGCATTCGCAGAAGTGTCTCCGCTGAGCATGTAGTCATGGTGGGTAAGTTGAAACGTGTGGAGGCCCCCTGTTGATTTATTAGTTTCTATCGGAGTCTGGAATTAAGGGGGAAAAGGGTGATGGGGAACTTCTGACATGGTACTCGGAATTGGTCCTGGTTGTTCAGCACATCAACAACCCCTTGCCACGTCATTACCGGTATCGGAGGGCCAATGAATGAAGGCTTGCTGTAGTCCAGCTCCTGCGAGATGCCCAGCCTCTGAAAGATCCCTGAGTTTCCTTCGGGAGTGGTGAACGGATACAGAGCGTACACGCTGTTTGCTCGATACCACCCAGGGAATGCCCTCATCAGGAGCTTATATATCACTCCGCCACCAGCAACATCGAAGTCAGAACTAACCTCATTGAAACTACTTTTGTGTTAGAGTGCCGCAAAACGATATTCCTCTTGAAAGCCGAGCGTCTTACCCAAAGCTAGTTAGGTTCGAGGGGTTATAATAGGTGGCAGAGTAGAACCTATCTCCGCGGACAAGGGCGACAGCGTCGGACAAAATAGCAAAAGAAGTTGTGAATCCTGGGCACAATCCAGAGCCTGGCATGAGGGGTTTCTTGACATCTTCAGCTAGAAGTCCTGGATAGAGCTCGATATTGTCAGGATGTCCATAGAGCGCCTCCACTGTGTCTTTCAGTTAGCGCAAGAAAACTAACATCGTTAAATCATGATCTTACGAGTTGCAGCAACAGATAGATCAGGATTCACATCCGCTAGGCAAAGTCAGCTTAGGGTCGTTGTTACAGAATAGCATTGTCCTCGACTTACTGAACGATGAGTATGGCTCCAGCTTAAAGAAGGCTCTGAATTCATTCAATGTCGCTAGTCCCCACTCACGCCCTTGCCGGATCCCGAGCATTTCTACTGCCTTGAGAACTCGAGGGATATTTCGAACGCCAAACGCTCCTACAGTGAAATTTGGTGAATAAACTAAACCTAGCCAAAGGAAGCGGCATCACGTACCAGCAACGTTCTCTGATCCAGCTTGGAGAAGGCCGACGAGTTCGGCGTCTGAGAAACTCCCGTCGCTGGATCTCCGCAAGCCACCAAATGTCCATTGCTCGGGATCGGCGGGTATATTCAAGGACCACTTGCGGAGGCCTTGCATCAATTGTTCCACAGAAATCTCGTCTTGGGGACACCTCGTAGTAAGTATGATGTTCTGGTTAAGGTTGTTAACACGACTCACCAAACTTGACATTGGAACCAAATATTTCGCCAAAAAGGCCATTCGCCCAAGCTTCATCACGATCACTTGTAGCACTGTGCCATCGATATATCATGTTGAATTCGACGCTTACTTGGTTTCCAGTTCCACGTGGGGTTCCCTCCGATTTGAAGACCTGACTGTAATCCTCTCGTGGGTCCAATTTCCAATCAGAATGGATGGGGTTCTGGTTGAGATTCAATATGGTACGGAGGTAGTCTGTCACAATGATATTCACGTAGAGACCGCATGTGATACTGTAGAATTGAAGAGAAAGTTAGTGTAAAGTGTGTTTGCATCATTTGGATCAAGGAAACATACAGTCTTCCTGTCTGGAACAGGTCATTATCACGTTTCCTCTGGGCCTTGCTGTAGTCTGGATGGTCTTCAGTCACACCTGCTGGCAGGCTGAAGCGCCCATGCTCGTTGATGATGGCCAGCTCCTGAACGACGTAGTTGTGGAAGCGATTGAACGCTACCATAAGAGCACAAACGCCCGGAGGCTGGCTTAGAAGCCTCCGTTCGGCGAAGGTATCCTTCTTCAGGAGTCCGTTCGAGAAAGTTCGGACTCTCTTCTGCTCATCGATGTTGTTGCCGTATAGAGGGCATAGGTCAAGGTATGACGAATTCTTCAGCCTCGTCATGTCCTCCTCATCAGTATGGAAGAGATCTAAAGCCATGTTAGTATAAACTATCGATCTGAGGTCTCCCAAAAGTGCAGCATTACCATGGATGAGGATCGTCCCGAAATGGAAGAGACAACTTGAAATTTTGTTTGGATGCTTTCTCGCTGGCCCCTTCCGTGCGAGGAGACCTAGAACATTTAATGCTTCTTACTTTTGCTGTACGGGTAGAATAGCTTACTATCAAAAATTATTGACGGGTCAGGCAATATAGATGTCTGCTGGTGCCTCGGCGCCACGCTTCGAGCGTAATGACTTCCCGCGGCGCCGATATGAGGATTCAAAATGTTCTATAGAATTAGCGGTCTGAGCCCCAGATGCTTCATTGACTCAGGTGTAAAGCCTACATTATTTGATCCATCAGCAGTGCGGTATTTGAAGTCGTCGCCCAAGTACGAAATCGGCGGATGATGTAGAGTGTTCCACAACCTGTTGATGAACTTCGCATTTATTTCATCCCGAAGCTTTGAGCCATTTGGCAGCGATGCGGCTAGTTGGATGACGTTCTCAACCTGTTCCAAGGCATGGTTTGTCATTTCCTTGGTGTTCAATAATCCAGCAGATACCAAAGCACATACGAGATATTTGCGATCATCAATCTGACCACCTTCCAAAGCTGTTTCACCGGCGCCAAGAAGGATCGTCAAGTCGGGCAGAGTGCGGCCAGTTTGGCTGAGAACATCGCTACGAACTTCGTTGAGGAGCTCAACTAGATTTGTTTGAACATCTCGCTCGCTGCGAGACGGCTTTTGGTTGGAGGAGGCCATGTCTTCAGCAAGAGCAACTCTCAGAATGAGGAGCTGAGGCACGGAATATTGTGGTCGATGCCAGGATTCGTAGTCGGGGTCTAAGTGGACAGCCTTTCGGTCTTACATTGTGCAACCTGAGGTGACTATAAGACCGAAGCAAGGAAGAGATAGAATCACATGCAAAACCGTCATACATGAATTTTTGCGTTATTAACGCAGCTGACTTCAGTGGAAGATGACGCGTATCTTTTGTGGCCAGCCAGCTGCACACATTTTGTCAGACACACGTCATTCTGCGGTTGTAATGGGCAACTGATTTTGCGACCCTTGCCACACGCAGATCTCACATGGAATTTCGGAAAGTGTAACATCAATCACAAAGTTACCTATTACCATTAGTTATTACTCTTTAATGATTCATTTGTTGCTAATCAACTGATGCTGCCTCTGCGTGACTCTATTTATAGTTCTTTGACTCTCTAACTTTATCTCATCTCACGGCATGAAAAAATGGAATACTGACGTGAACATGTGAAATTGGCTTGCATGGCGCCCGAGGCGACTCTCGCATGCTGTTCTTCTGCTTTATCCTGGCCCACTGCCCGTCGCCGTGGTATAGACATCGTAAGAGAGGTTTTAACAAGCATCATGTGAGCGTGAAAGTATATCTAAATTACCACATCCATAAAGTGTCCTTCTTTCACATGCCAAATTTAATCCTGCAATCGATAAGAAGGCTGTCAGTTCTTAGTTCGTCTGGCAGCGGCTATGCCGATTTTCCGCTTCAATTCAATCGATGGGTTTATCGAGACTCGCAAAACAATCTCTGGAGCAATAGAAACGTCGACGGCGCGTCCATGCAGTCTCTGAGCTGCCGATGACCTGCTTAGGGCTGCAGTCAAAGAGGCCCGGGAGGCAGTTCCGGAAGACTTCCTCAAGAAATTACCCGAGCCTATGCCCTTGCGTTGCCAGGCCGTCATTGAAGCTAACGGCGTGTATGCGAAGTACTATGGATTCTGAATAGGCTTAAAATGACCCATTTTAGACATAGCGTATCGCTAAACCGAAGTGATCCTTTCTGACCCCTGCTATCGGGTGGGGCAAGCTAACAGCGATTATGCCGGCAATTATAGCAGCTTTGGCGACTACAGCCAACTGCCGGCGCTTCCTCAAGGGTCTAAGCCAAGACCTCGTAGGCTTCCATGATTGCATCCAATCGGGTCCGTTCATTCTGATCGCCACTGACAAGACACTTACGCTCGTCCCGAACCTTAAATCGTTTTAGGCCAAGCTTACTGGCAGGTATGCAGCGCACCATAATAATGAGTTACAAGGCTATAGTCGGGTTAACTCTATTTCGACGACCAAGCTCGGCCATATTGTTATGTTTCTAGCTACCCCGTCTATAAAGTTTCCAACCCAGAATAAACCTTGACGTATCATCTATTAATGTATGACCATCAGGCTCTATGGTGCTAAAACATAGCCCGTCAGCCCGTGCAGCTAGTGAGAGTAATTAAGCGGGCTTGAATATGGTGAACTGAACCCTCTCATGTATCAATGCAAGGATATATTCAATGCTTCATATAGACTGCTTGGTAAATGGAGTTTCAGGAGTATACAGGCATGACGGTATTGCCGGATAGGTGAAGAGGACGATCCCTTAGCAGGACGGCTCTCATCGTTCTGCACAATCTGCATGAATTGGAAGATGACCTCTCTCGAATGAAATTGGTACAAAAAGGACAAACAGATCTCCGGAACGAGCCTTACTGTAGCAGTTGGGCAATTATTGCATTCAATGGTGGGTGGCTGGCCCAAGGGCCCTTACTGAGCTACGCAGGAGTGCCGCAAGGACCCAACTGACGGGCTCCTAGCCGCCGGGCTCCTCCCCATCCGCCCAACGGCGCACTCAACTGATCCAACAGCGGCTGATCCAGCAGCGAGTGCCGTATTGTTACGCTGAACGTGGATGTTGGGTCAAGAACTGCCGAGATGAGGAATGTTGCTGCGTGGAGCCGGTTGCAGTGACATTCCTGGACCCCAGGCTACCCGGTGGTGGGGAACCAGTTGTCAACAACCGAGCTAAGCTGCTGAACCAATCCCCAACCTTCAGCTAATAGCCGTGGTAGGCCCTTGCTTCGGAAGGTTCGCTATTGCCATGTCGTGCCGTTACAACGCCGTATAAGTGATAGCGGGCTGACCAAATCGTACATATGGTCCATGGAAAGTTCCGAGCGCCCCCGCTCAAGCCTGCGGTAACAGATACGAGGAACTAATCTAGCTGAAGCAACCCATGTGTGAACCGGTAAAATGAGGTGGGGAACCTCCCGCAGGACAACCAATCTTGGTTAGGAAATTCCCGAGCCGTAAGCGGATCCGGCTCCTGACCCCGTCCAGGGCTACATGTCGAGGGCCAGGGGCGGCCGCAAACTCAACGTCGTATGATTATGTCTGTACAGGTTGTCCACTCCTCAGGGTTAGGCCTGGAAGAGTTATACGGAACGTATAGACGTAAGCTTCCGTGATGTCCTACTGCACACCCTCTTCCCCCCGGTTTTTGTATTTCGATAAAATGCACACAAACAGGCCCGTGCGTACAGTCTTTTCCCCGAGTTCTCCATGCTTCTTGCCAAGATGCAACAAGATTCAAGTACTATATACCTCTACTATTTTTGTAAATTTGTTTAAACTATAGCAGGCAGCTTGAATAAACTTTAATGAAAATATTGCTGTGATGTTTTTATTAATGCATATTAGCATCTAGACTTTCGAAAAGTTAGGAAGCTCTAGAATATTCAAAAGCATAAGTTAAAAGGGAAGTCTATTATTAGATTCAAACTTCGTCGATTATCAAGGTAGGGCGTGCTATTATCACCTTTTCCGCAAATCTTTTAACTGGACGACTTGAATCGTGGCGCCTAGTTCTAATAGCCTCTTGATACAGAGCTACCTGACTCTTTTATTGAAGACCGAATTCGACGGTCAACGTATTCCACTATCTCGAGACCCCCATTGGCAAGACCAGCATGGATCACTGATTCCTTAGAAAAACCAGCCTCACAAACTGACAGTTTCTCCTCCCCATTCTTTTCAACGATCCAGCCTTGCTACATTATGCCGGAAGAAACGCCCAAGCTAGCAAGCTATAAGCGTATCATCCTCTGCTCAGACGGCACATGGCTTGCGTCCGATACGGGCGGCAAGTCCATGCCTTCCAACGTCGCCAAGTTGGCTCGAGCAGTTGCGAACAGTGGCCCAGATGCTGAAGGGAATCTCGTGAAGCAGATCGTATCGTACCATTCGGGCCTTGGAAGCGGGGACCTCCCCTTCCAGAAAGCTATCTATGGTGAGCTGCTGAAATCCAAATCTTCCTCTTCGCTTTCCCTCGGACAGCTTTACTGATACACTTGCTACTGCAATTCATAGGCGGTATCGGCTGGGGTCTCGACATCGAGGTGTCTCAAATCTACGATTTCATCTCCAATAACTACGAGCCTGGCGATGAGCTGTTCTTCTTCGGTTTCTCGCGTGGGGCTTTCACCTTGCGCTCGGTCGCCGGCCTTGTCTGCGATGTCGGCGTCCTCTCGGCAGTGCACATGTCGCGCTTCACAGAGATGTGGAACGCGTACCGTGCGAATACGAGCGGTGAGCCCTTTAGGAAGTCAGCGTGGTATCTGGATAATAAGGAAGAGCTGGGTCTTACAGACGTCAGGGTCAAGGTGGTTGGCGTTTGGGACACCGTTGGAGCTCTGGTACGCGACGCAAGGCATGATGGATACTGCTCCCGTTTAACTGACCTTGCATGACTAGGGAATCCCGGAATGGCCCGTGGTGGGTTGGGCGACAAAAGTTGGCCTCCCAACCAACAAGCAGTATGCATTCCACAACACGAACGTATCAAAAAGTCAGTATTATCGCAAGTGTTCTCGCAGAAGGACTGGGACTAAACGACGATTCCATCAGATCTGGACTATGCTTTCCAAGCCCTCGCCATTGACGAAAAACGGCTAACCTTCCCTCCTACCCTCTGGCACAAGACTGCTGACGGTCCTGTGAAAGATCTGCAACAATGCTGGTTTCCCGGCGTCCACGGCAACATCGGCGGCCAAAGAGAGGATTCGCATGCCTCGGTTGACTTTGAAGAGATCGGTCACAACACATTTGCGTGGATGGTAAGCCCTTCCTCTCTTACTGTCTCAGTTACCATCCTAATCGACTGACTTCCCCATGCTCCAGGTGGACAATCTCTCTAACATGCTCACGTTCGAGGACGCCGCGATCAAGACTCTCATCGAGGAGCATCGTCGAGCGCTCAATTCCATCAAGATTACCAACGGCTGGGGCTGCGGGCCGGTCGTCGACAACTTCTCTGGTCTGAAAGGCGTCTTTTTCTGGCTTCTCGGGAAGAAAGACCGCACACCGGGCACCTATCCGCGGGACCCAGGCGACGGCACTGGTGGCGCCACAAACGAGTATTTCCACCCTATCACTCGGATCCGCAAGGAGAACCTCAACTACAACCCGGTGTCGTTGCAGGGATATGCCCTCGAGAGACCTGATGGCAGTGCAGGGTGGAAGTGGGTGAAGAGAGGCGTGCAGGCGATGCCCGAGTACGTGATGCGCCCGGAGAAGAAGATGAGCGTAGCTTACGACGAGGGTGGGAGAGTGAAGTATCGGGCCGAGGAGAGTCTATCGAGGTTGCTGTGTCCGGGGAGCATCCTGTTGGATCTGGATAGGGACAATGGGATAACCAGGATAAACAGGATCGTGGGCTGAGGAATCATGGGAAAATAGCATCTCGAGTGAACGAACAATTTAGCCATAGCAGAGAGCCAGAGTATGCGTGGCCAACAAAGCCCCAAAGGCTGCAGTTTCTCCAACCACAGCGCATTATAATGTTACAACCCTCCGTTCTGTAAGGCTTTTTCTATACTGCGGAAAATTATCCAGCGCATAGGAATGCAGTCAGAGTAGATGAATTGATTATGGCTCTGTTGTTTCCGCTAACATTAAGTGGGTGCATTGACCTGTTGAAATGCGCGCCCCAGTGTATTGTATTCCTAATAATTGAGATGCTCATCTGGTGACCAGACAGACTTTACATGTGTTACTACGCCTTCTCCGACGCCTTTTCACATGCCTAATCAAGCTCTAGAGTGCTAGCCTAGCTTCGAGTGCTCTTAGGGTGGACGACAAGCCCACATATGATGGTGGTACGATCTATGCATGTAAAACAAAATTCCATCGGCAGAACTTACTTAACCGAAAGATCGAGAAGCAGAGTAGCATGTGAACTATCTAATGATTTTGTGGTTATGACAGAACCTATCAGCGATTGCTGACATCAGAATCAAGGCTGCCATTCTTGGTGTGGTAGTTCAATAACAACGTGGCGGACTATTGAAAAAAAGAAAGAAAAAAAAAACATGTTGGGACTGTTTTCATAAAAATACTCTTTAGAAAGTGTGGTAAAATGGTGATCATGTCAGGGACTCGAACTTTTGTAGACGGCTATCGGGATCCGCTATTTTCACATGCACCGGATAGCGGATTGCTATAAGATAAACATAAAAGACATCACAGGCTGCAAGCCAGGTGAAGAAAGTTTAAGGCAGCTTCCAGTGAGCAAATAATATAATCATTCCCAGCCACTAGTGTTCCCGCATCCGGATAGGAGCAATTAGCTGGGAAAGCCATAAGATATGGTTCCTTCACGGGAGCTGCCTTGCGATATGCGTCTCTACTCGAACGAAGCCGGAAGCTACGGAGCTGGGCGAGGTGTAGCATAACCTAAGAACGAATTGACCATCCCCGCAACGTCCTCGGCCCCCGATTCGCGCGTTGTCCATACAGAATATTACAAGCATCAAAACCAGCCATAGATATTTTGATTGTCAGTTCATTATACTACGCGTCGCTACTCGATCTTCACGATACGGTTATGTATTTGGCGGAGGGCTTGGAGGTTGACGTAAATTATGGGGGAAGTTTCAACAGAACGGCCGGCCTTATAGGCAGCATGTTCTGCCAACAACAAATCCATGGTCAAGTTACTCCTCGAGAAGGGCACTGACGTCATATACAGTGTGTGTATAGTGCGTAGACAGTGCCATTGCCTACCCCTTCTCCTGGAAATCTCCGTACGCAGGAAGTATGACAGTGGAGAATGGAC
This sequence comes from Fusarium cf. falciforme, assembly GCA_011033785.1. Classification (NCBI taxonomy): domain Eukaryota; kingdom Fungi; phylum Ascomycota; class Sordariomycetes; order Hypocreales; family Nectriaceae; genus Fusarium; species Fusarium cf. falciforme. The sequence goes on along the minus strand of WESZ01000191.1, from coordinate 15,544 downwards.
AACCTATTCGAATAGTGCTGTACTACTGTAAAGAGTGGAAGCTAAAAAGGGCTGAGTAGTGGAATGGTGACACAGCCTATGTAAAGCTTGCCTAAGAAGCAAACGCCAGTTTTGGACCTTTTGTTTCCTCGTTATGGATACTTTGGGTAAGTAAAGGCTATTTTTAGCAATTGTACTGTGGGGTAACCAAGCCGGGACCTTATCTAGCCCTACACGCTCCGGGCGGCCTGATTTGTCTCCACCTGCCCAAGAGCCTCAACCCTGTCTAAACGACATCCACTGACGAAGCATCAACGCAAGGAAAAGGGATGAGCTAGGCCTTACAATATTGGCCTGCTCAACCATGAAATATGAAATGGGATGAGTTTCTGGTTTAAGTCCAATACTCTTCTATCTTCTTTAACTATTCAATAATTCCAATGAAGCAGAGATTTTATTCCTAGTGTAATTTTGGTGGCTGATAACTGACCTTCTTTTCGAACGCATGTAAGCCAATGTGAACGAGTCGTCCTACATATTTTTTTTCGTCAGACGATCCGACTGTAGCGTCATGGCTGCATATGCCTTCGGTTACTGGCAAATGCGGCGTGAGTGGAACTCCCTACTCCCAGGCCATCACATGTCAGCAACATCTGCTTGTAGTGCAGTGCACCCACCAATTAAATAACCAGAATCTGTGGCTTGAATTATGAAAATCCTAATAGCTGTTCAAGCTCGCAGTTTAAAGGCAGTCCCATTGAATCTGCAGCCTCCAAGGCTATCCATGCAGGTGTTGACGCGACGGGTACACCATAAAACAAGAAGAATTCTGGTGGTTCGGCGATATAGAAGCCGAGAGAAACCATGTAGGCCCACTTTATGTTTAATGTGCCACCACCAGCTGGCGTAAGCTGTGTCACCGCTCAGAGTGATGCTTCGCTGAGCCATAGCAAACCTTACTATTTCTGGTCAAGATACAACATGTGAATGCAAAGAAGAGCCTATGTACTTGAAGCCCTATACTTTTTGAGGCCTTCATGTTCATGAATCGAGTCCAGATGTCTTCTACTCCCAAAGCATCGTCTCTTGCTACCGCTAGGTACCCATCATCCCATTCCACTCCCGCCGCGCTGCCCTGAACTCAATGTTTGGGTTCACTAGGGACATGATCCATGGTTTCGTGACGGTTGTCGCAGAGGTTGCATCTAATATTGCCGGGATAGTACACAAGGTGACAACTGACACGCGCACTACTGCGGAGAAAATCTTCAGGCGATAGTGCCAGCATAGCCCTAAAGGTGGCGGGAGATATCACCTGCACCGGGGTGAAGATGGTGCGTAATTCAGTCAGTACCTCTGCTAAGGTTGGATCCGACGTCGCCGCACCGTAAATAAGATCGCGAACGATGCCAGCGATAGCCTCCTAGACACGGATATCACTAGCATCCCGAATAAGGCGCTTAGAGGGTGAATTTTAAGAGTTTATACAGTAGTCCTAAGGCTCTATTAGCTTACGAAGCCTTCCCCTATTCCAATAGCATAGACAGCATAAAAGCTAACACTCGGGCCATCATTAGATGGAGGGATCAAGAGTCCTTCTTTGCCTATATTCATCCGCAAAGTGTGACAGGTTTTCGCCACACGCTATCACATGTTCGAGATTGAGAATGTGAAAAGTAAAAAACCGAATAGAAGGGCCCGACCAGTGTCTTTTCCCCGCAGTGGCTTGGAACTCAAAGAATGCTTCCGTTGCCCGTATTGAGCTGATCCAACTTCATGCGGAGGCTAAAGGGAGCTAGCTGGATGGCTTTTGGCACATTTGTGAATCCTACTGGCGGCCAGAGTTTACGTGCATTACAGTCACACTAGGAAAGATGCTTGGCACTCGATGCCGCTCTAATTTTGGAGGGGATCATGAGGCCCTTGACAGATTCCGTGGTCATAAGCTGTGGCAGTATCAATGCCTAATATCCTGACGATCCTGACGGTATGACAAAATCAAAAGCGTAAGACACGCCAACATAGTCATTCTCTTAAATATGTCCAATGATCATCAGCAGCATGAGACACTGCTCGCATTGGATGGAGATTGGGGCAACAAGGCTAGCTGAGATAACAGTGGCGTTGTAAGCTGACTCTGCTACAGGTCTCAACCTCGAGGAATGTGCACCAAATCAATGTTACACTTGAGCTTACAGATGTCACGTCAGAATCACCGTGGTGGCTGGGAGCCTCAAAACTAGCTCGTGTCTTTAAGCACTCCTGAAAAGTATAAAATTGGGTGTCGCTCACGGCTTAAACCTGTCCACCAGACACTTCAATCAAGTCTTCTGCCAACTGCGTATTTGGCTTCTTTCAGAAAGCAATCATGGTCCTAATTCAAGATTTTGAAGGGATGCAATACTCCCGCGATGGTACTCCAGCTCAGAAACAGGACTACGCCTACTTCAACCAGCAATATGCGACCTCAACTCACCAGGATGATCACAACATGTACCCAGATCTCATCGTTCAGCCGAAACGAGACAAAGACGTCATCAAGGCTGTGATCTGGGCCAGAGAGAACAAAGTCGCTATCGCTGTCAAGAGCGGTGGTCACCAGTACGGTGGTGCGTCGTCTACCAGCGGAAAGAACATTCAGATCGACCTTAGCAACACGTACAAGGACTTGATGGTTCTGAATCCCCGCGACCCCATTGACAAAGATAGAGCACTGGTGTACGTTGGCGTCAGCAATCAACTCAAGGAGTTGAATGCATATCTCAAGCACAACCAACTGTTTGTCCCCCACGGAGATTGCGCTTACGTATGTGTGGGTGGGCATGGTCAAACTGGTGGTTATGGCCAGCTTGGCCGTAGCTTTGGCCTTTTTGGCGACCACATCAGAACCATTCGCATGGTCTGTCACGACGGTGCCATTCGAGATATCTCTATGAAGGACGACGCCGAGCTTTTCTACGCCATACTCGGGGGCAGTCCGGGTAATTTTGGCATCATCACACACTACATCGTTGAGGTGTATCAGGCCAAGAGCTACATGGGGACCGTTGCCGGCCCAAACGGATTCAAGGGCCCGCATGGCATCAAAGGACTTTGGATCTACTCCCCCAAAGTCCTCAAAAAGCTGCTTACCGCCGTCGCACAAATGGCCGACAATGTCAAGGTCCCGCGAGGCTTTGACCTCACTGTTAATGTCCTCAGCACTGACTTTCCCATCGCGATGCTATTTCCCACATTGAATAATGCTGGTATTTGGGAACACATTCAAAACAAGATCAAGAGCGCCCTTGCAGATGAATTTCTTGAGTGGCTCAATGGTCGCTTCCCCGCCGTCATCATCGTCAATGCACAATGGTGCCCGACCAGCAAAGATGATAAGTATGACGAGAGTGTTGATCAATGGTTCAACAAGTTCCGGGCCCTCAAGGGTTTCTTCAAAAATGAGACTCTCTCCATTGACGAGTTCGAAGAGGACATGTCTCAGATGACTGGAAGATGGATCCTCCCCAGGCGGCGAGAGTTTGATCTCCCTTACGTCAAGCGCACCTACTCTACCAACTCGAGGACTCTCGAAAAGGACGGCTGGATCGACTCTGTGATTGATCGCATCGACTTGATCTATAACCCGAACCAGTTGCTCAATAATAACCCAGGGGATAAGGAGTACGAAGTCTACACCCATTGCAAGCTTGTAACGCAGATCCAATGCTTTGGAGGCGCCAATTCGCGTTTCTATCTAAACAAGGATAACGGCACTTCCTACAGCTGGAGGGACACCTCGGTTGTCCAGACGCTGGACTGTTTTCATGAAGTGGGTGATAAGTATAAGGAGTATGCCGAAAAGTGGCAGGCCAAGAATGACTCTATTATGGCTGGTCCCTCGAGCCCGTTTAGTAAGCAGGACAAACGTTTGCTCTGGGGCTCTTATGGTGACTGGGACTTGGGGAAGCAGGAGGTTTGGAAATGTTATTATGAGGATGCGGACAAGTACCAGAAGCTGGGTAGGGCAAGGGGCAAGGCTGATCCTAACGGTACCTTCACTGCAAATCCGTTTGCTGTTTCGGCTATTGAAACAAAGGACGCTTAAACTGTGGATTGCTCTGTTGGGTGGCATATAATAACCGACCCTTTATCCCATTGGATTATCCTTAACCTGCATGACTTGTAAGTGCGAGTGGGGGGTATGTAGGTTGAGACGTCACTACGACGCAATACGAACCAGTTTTGAAAAAAAAAAAAAAAAGAGAGCTACCTAATGTTGTTGAGAAGTATTTTGTTAGCTAAGATTCACTATTTGCTAAGATTTCGTATTCATCCTACATATCATAAAGGATGTTGCGGTGGCTTAAGCATAGTTTTGGGTAGCCTACAGATACGAGTCACACTGGGTTCCATGAGAGCAAACAACCCTGCCGTGCCAGGAGGAGTATGCAGGTAAGATGTTGTATTCCTCTTGTCATATTATAAACGATGCTGTAAGTGGCTTAAGATTGTTGTGCCACCACTATTTTCAGCCATGGCATCGTTCCCCTGCCCTTGCCCCGAAACCCTTGCGCTCTCATCAATTATGGCATGTGAACCAAGGGAGACGCCCGTAAACCAAATGCTATATTTCCCAGAAATCTCTGGTGTTTCCTCATATTACTTAGACCTTCTGTGTTGCGTCCCTCTCCCTATCTTGTTAATATGATTCGTATGGCACAAAATTCGATCCGAGCATTCACGACACGCCTCGCAAACATGACCTCGAAAATACACCCTACACTTCGCATACTGGGCTCATACATAGCTGGCGCCTTTCTCACCTGGGCGATTGGGGTGTTCGTCGCTGCAGGTGACACACAAGTGGTCGATGCAATCCTCCAGGTGATAAATCGGTCTCTCGAGGCCATGACACAAAGCCTCAGCGGCGCAGCCCTCATTTGGAGGGCTATCTTTACCAACGGCGTCAACAAGCCCTCCCTAAACTTCATATTGAACCATCTGCCCGAATTGGGCCAGTGGTTATACGACCTCGTCAAACCTGGGAGCGTCTTGGGTAGATTTCCGACCACTGACGGTACGACCAAAACCCCAGATGATGAGTTCCCAGGTATGGGCAATCCGTACAATGAACTCGACTTATGGCTACCGGAGAACAGAAACGCTGTGGTTTGCCAAGCACAGCGGGTAGCTTTGACAATTGTTGCCATTCTGAAGATGGGCAGAGGCAAAATGCCAAACGGGCTCGGCGACGTTCAACTAAACATCAGTCTACGCAGCGACTCTGATGCAAATTCCAACCCGCCATCACCAACGTACGTTTCAGCGCTTCACGGTGGGCCGCCGTCTCCACCAAATGAGAAATGGCTCTTCATCAACGGCATCGCGAACGAATTCTTTTGGTTTCAACGGTCGTGCGACAAGATCCGTGACACCTTTAACAGAGAAGTCACAGGAGTATACAACAGAAGCGACGGCATCCTCTGGGACTTTATCGAGTGTTGCGGCGAACGCAGGGACGCTGAGCGAAATCCTCTTATCGAACGCACACAGAGTAGCATGGCTGCCCAGAAGGCCCTCGAGCAAGAGCTTAGGGGTGCTCTATGGCCCGCCGCTGGTAAGGTCCCCGACAAAGTCGTTATGATCGCGCACTCTCAGGGTTGCCTGGTCTTGCGCCTAGCGCTACAGACGCTGGTAACAGAGACCCCAAAAGGCTCCCCTCAGAGACGAATTATTAAGGAAAGATTAAGAATATTCACCTTTGGGAACCCAAGTATCGACTGGAAGGTGAAAGATGGGACTGAATACCCTTTGAGCAAATACGTCCACACTACAGAGCATTTTGCGCACGAGGCCGACTTTGTGGCCATGCTAGGCGTTGTGATGCACCGCGACGACCAGGGCTCGGATTATGATCCAAACTTCGTTTTCTATAGCAAGGCGGGAAAGGGGCATCTATTCGGTGCACACTATTCTCTCGGGGTTGATGCTTATCACGGTGGGGAGAATTCGCAGTTGTTGAAAGCGGTGAATGGAACGGGGATAGCTTGAGCGATGTAGCCTGGTATGTCATCTGCGAGTATCAATGCACTTCGATATTCATCAGACTAGTAACACAATGTTTAACAGCAGATGGAAGAAGGGGGTAGTACACTGGAGCCGAGGCACTCAGAATGGATAATGCAACTGAATTAAGACGGATCAAAGTTACCCACAGGAATGAATACAATGAAGCAAATCTAAAATTGCAGTGAAACTGCTACAAACCGATTCTGGACTGCCTGTCTGTGATCTGCCTTGGGTTATTTCTCGCCCGCTATCTGGCCTAGCCTACTTTCTTGCTGCGACTCCACATCTAGCTTGGTAGCTTACGACTCGAGTTGCAGCCCCTTTCTACCTTGGGGCGGCCTGTTGCGACGTAGGTGTTGAACGACTCCTCTTGTCAATCAAGCTCCAACTCTCTCAACCGTTCAGTAATACCTAGTGAAAAAGTGTAGACGATTAAGTTCAAACCCCCAAAGACGAGACGATGCTAAAAATAGCCTGTAGAAGTTTGTTTTGTTAATCATCTGAGGAGATGGTACGCAATGCAGCAGGTTGAGCGTTCCAGGCATGACTCGCATGGGCGTGAAAATATCCCTCGCGTCATGGACCCTGCCACGGCCGTTTGCGTAGCCCAGGAAATTGCAGGCGTCTGTCTGCGACTAGTAAATCAAGTCAAGCAACTGATTGAGGCAGCTTGGGGGGGAGGAAGCCCTCCAACTTGATTAGCAGACTGGAACGTATGCATCCCTTTCTCAATGAGTTCGAGAGTCTGGCACAGAGGCTCCAGAACTCTCCTCAGCACACGATTACACTGGCATTCAACAATAGCAACTGTAGATATATCGTGGCGCAACTCCAAGGTTACTGGTCGGCAGCTAAGGGGACAGGGCTCAGAGATGGGTACGTGCTCGTCTTATTTTCTCTGGCGATTCTGTTTAATCCACCATGTAAATTAGTAAAAGTCGACTGTGCAATGGCGCAATATGACGATACTGGGCCTGGCCGCTGCCTGGCTTGGCGTCTCTGAAAACAGCTAGTTTCATCATTAGATCCTTGACCTCAGCCAGCTCTCCCTACGTCAGCCCACTGCTCTGGCTAAACTGAAGGACTCGCGGATGTGTGACCAGAGTGGCAAACAGTGCCCGCCCCTGCTGTTGATGACAAAAGCTAGAGGAGGCAGAGAGAAATCACGCGAGAAGACGCGAATTTGCTAAGCGGTATTGGGCCAAAGTGCTGACAGGCTTGACGCCACGCTCGCGTCGATGTATCAGAAGTTCACCTCGGCTATCTTCCGCTCGGGTTCAAGTGAGGCTATTGATGGTGTTTGAGAGGGTAGATGGTTTGGCAGAAGCCACAGGATCATGGCCTATTCTCGTCTTCACCTGCCTTTCCAGATGCTTCGATCGAAACTCCAAGTTTAACTTCTTCGCCCCGCATCAGGATGCAGAGACACTGATCTAGATTACTACATTGCATACAGACTAGCTCTCAATAGTTTAAGTATGTAGAGAATATTTAAGTGAGCCACTATCGTTGGTTTTCATCCTAAAACAGGTCCAGACACAGACGTATTATTTCTAACTTTAACAACGTAAAAGCAATTCGTGTTTGAATACAATAAATAAAACATAGTAAATGAAGGACTATAAAGCAAAGAAAGAGGAGAATATGATGCTAGCTAAAGAGGCAGGACTCGGTGCGGTTGGGCAACCTAACTATCACAAGCCGGCCACTAGCCGGTAGTAATTGACTCGCAGCATTTGATTCTTGAGCTACTTCGTCCCATCAGGCTGTTGCACCTGAAACCCCGTCTCCGTTCTTCTCCCGTGCTGCTGCTGCTGCCGCCGCCGCCCTCGCCTTTGACTGCTCTTCCAACCATGAGCTCCGTATCACCACAATCGATTCACTCCTTTGCCCGTCCCTCCCTCCACGACCACTCCCCTGTACGAAATTTCGCAACTGATGCGGCATCCCCGCATGAACCACCAATCGTACATCCGGCACGTCCACTCCCAACCCCAATGCGTTTGTTGCTACAATTCATCCGCTCTCGCCCCCGTTGCTATCCCTCCACTCTTGCATCCGCCTTGCCTTGTCCTCTGTCGACCCCGACTTATTCTAATATTCCACGCAACTCAACGCTGCTGCAATCTTCTTGACCCGCTCGATCGTTCCCCCGTACACGATGACCTTGCCTTTATCGTGCCTTGCCGTCCATCCCCGGACTATCTCACAAACTCGCTCCACGATGATGTCCTCGCCTTCCTCCGCTTCTTCATCCTTCTTCTTACTTTTTCTTATTCTTTAACCCTCTCCTATCTCTTCCTCCTCCTTCGCTATTGCTCCGAACCCTGGCTGCATCTCCACCGTAATCATCGATCACCTCTACCCGATACGCAATATTCCGTCTCGTTGTTCGTTCTCGAAACATCCGCACCCTTTCCGGCACAAATCCCAAAGCGGCGTATAACAACGGCTCCTCTGTCGGCTTAAACGTCGCCGTCAGACAAACACCCGGCACTCCGAAATCCCGTAATATCTGTCCCAACTTGCCCATCCACGGCCGGACTTCTTCGTCAACTCCAACGCCGTGTGACACTCATCCATCACTACCCGATCCAACTTCTGTCGTCCGTGCATCCTCTCGACGAATACTGGCAGATCAGGAGGATGGGCAGGGTCGGCATCTGTGCGGCAAGGGCTCGGCCTGGAGCCATACATTTCAGTGTCTCGTGGCGATGACTTTGCCGACTCCAATAATTCCTTGTTCTTCTCCAAGACGTTTCCAACCCTGTTTCCATTTGGTACCGGCGGCCCTCGGCTAGTGGAAGAGAACATCGTCATCGCTGGCGGCGAGGCAGATGTAGGCTTTGACGAAGGCGCAGAGGCGTCGGCGAGGAGCCTCCTGGCGTCGCGGAACATGAGCCTCACGACATGGGCTGAGGCGATACTGAGGCGGCACGCCGGGCGTTTCGCGACCCACCATATCTTCACCTTCCCGGCTGACTCCGGCGTCACGAACACCAACGCCGCCCCTCGCTGTACCCCTCGGCTCTTCCACACATATCCGTCGATCCCCATCTTCACACAACGCTCCTCCATATCGTTCTCCAATGCCACCAACGGCGTAATCACAATCGTCATCCCAGCCGGCGTGCAAAATGCCGGCAACATAAATGTCAAACTCTTCCCACCTCCCGTCGGCGTCACCTGCACGATCAGCCACTCCCCTCGTGCCACCGCCTGGATCACCTGTTTTTGCAACCTCGGAACTCGGCCATCTCTCCCATCATCTGCTTCAACTGGCTCCTCATATCTGCCCGGTGTAACCGTTCGAACCGCCACCGTTGTATATCCTCTCGCTCGGCGTTGAACACGGCACGGGCCCGTTTCAACCCAATCTCGCCGCCCCTCTCCTTCCGGTCGCCCACTCCGAACCCTGGAAATCGATGCCACTGCATACTGATCCTTCGGAACTGCTCCCGGCTCCTCATCGTTCCTAAATCGCCTTGCCCGTATAATCTTGCGTATATCAACCCTGCGACATGCGACCCGTGCCCGGCCTGCAAATCGTATATGCTATCGATCAAACCTTCCCCTCCGTCTTCATCCTCATCGCCGTCGCCCTCTTCCGAACCAAATGACTTATTCAAATACCGGTTGGCAATTCCGATCGCGATATGTCTCCACGCGCTGATGTTTAACCGTGGTCCCGAAAATTGCGCGCTATATTGTTGCGTCACCCTCCTCACGCTGTCGCTCGGCCATTTCTGTTCCTCAAACCACTCCATGAACGCTACATCCTCTTCCTTCTCTTCCTCTTCTTCTTCCTCGTCGTCCGCCCCTCCGTCTTCATCATCATCGCCACCACCATCCCCGCCTCCCACTTCCTTCTGTCTTTTCTTCTTCGCATCATTCGATTTCTTGACGCCTCGAACGCTCGTGCTCTCCTACCCCCCCATCCTCCCCAACAACCTCATCTGCCCATAAAAACGCGTTTCTCCTCCTTTTATCCTTAATCCTGCCCTGGACGTTTTGCCAACACGGCAACACCAACCATATATACCACATTAATAACCTCCCGACTTCCCGCGGCAAATACCGGTATGGGGTTTTCTATGAACTACGTCGCAGCTCATCGGGGACTTGTTGTTAGGGCATCCTCCACGCCATCATAGTCATGGCACACCAACACCAAGCAGCCTCAAGTCGGCAGAACATGCTTCAGCTGCTGAATATAGGATGCTGAAACCCTAGCCAGCAAGGCACAATATGACGTGTAAAATTGATCCCTCTCTAAAGTGATAGTTTACTAGAAAGATGGCGACACCAAAATTCCAGTTACACACGATTCTAGAAATTCCCGGTAATCCTCCAAGACTCGATCCCGTCTCCCGTCCCTCGAAGTCGCTGTGCATTGAATAGCATAGAAATATTCATACAGCAATCGAAACATGATTTGGGTCCAGTTGAAGTTGACCTGATGAACGAAGATGGTTACTTCCTTTTCAGTCGTAATCCCTAAAAGAGATATCTGATAAGCTTGGTTGGACATATATTGGGAGCATCATCGATATTATTTTCGAGGGTATTTGCATAGACTAGAGCATAGAGCTTCACGCAGGGCCAAGGATATAAGGATGGTGAAGCAGACCAGGTTTGGCTACCTTTGTTCAACTTGTTCAATGCACATGACTGAATCGACCAGTGCGTGAGAAAAACGTGATGATAGTGAGACATCCTAGAAAGTATGTTCATAAAATATGTTCAAATGAATGCTGCATCGAAGAAAGTTTCCCATCCTCACACTCATAATGTTGGTAAATGTACATTACCACAAGGTCAAGACAACCAGAGTGCCCGAGAGGAAACCAAAAACAATCCAGCTTCTTGTCAACGTGGAGCCGCTTGAGCAGCCATCGCTCTCTTTCTTCTTGTTCTTACTGCTGTTCGACTTTGAATTGGAGGTGCTGCGCTTGCAGGCTTTCGAGCTGCCTGTGTCCGTAAGCTTTGTCTTGCTCTTGGCTCTCTTCTTGCCGTCGTCGAGGACCGTGATTGGGGTCATCCAAGAAGAGCTTTCAGTGGCGTTGAGGGTGGTTGTCTTCTCGTCGTCTGACGACTTAATCTTAGTGGCGCAGACGGCCGACGATCCCAGTGAGCAATCGTAGGTGGTTGCCGCGAATGCAACGTCCATGTCAGACTTGGAGTAGGTGACGGTGATGCCCTTGAAGTCACCATCGCAGGTGTAGGAGGAGACGTCAAAGTTGGTTTGGCAAGCTAGCAGATATTCTGTTTTGGACGCGCCTGAGGTGATGATTGACGCGTAGATGTTCTTCGCGCTGCCAGTCTCGCGATGAGGGAGGACGGTCTCGGTGGAGGATTTTGTTGTTGATTTCGCTGCCTCGGCCAAAAGAGGAGCCATGAGGACAAGAAAACCCAATTGCACTGTTTGTGGCTGCATTGTTGTATGACTTGTCGTGATGGTGATGGTGATGATGTCGTGAGACCAGCTGTAAGATTGCGCTTCGGAACAGGTTTTTGTAGAATTTCATGCGACGCTGTTGACAGCGTCTTGCAGGTTGCCTCTTCCTTGGAAAACTGCCACAATCGGAATCCTTGATCAGCCCAAAATCAGCCTACAGGGGTTTGCCAAGCAGCCGGGCGAATCAAGCGACTGATCAGACACTCCCCCGCCGCCGTCCTTGGATGAATTTTCTTGTTCTCTCCCTAGCTTTGTGCTTTCTCACTGTCAATGGCGAAGATCGGCATGCAGCACTCTTGGATTGTGGTGAACTGGGCTGCACAACTTCAACTATATTGGTCGAGTCTTGGTTTGAATGAGCGTGCGTCGAGACAGTGTTGGCAGTCAACTCGAGATATTTACGCTCGTATGTTACCGCCTGGTCTCATCCCAAGCCGCGACCGGGGTGAGGGCTGCCTTTAAAATAACTCCTACGGTCAGATCTTTGGAAACGAAACGACTCCTTGTGGGAGCCTCCAATTCGGCGCCCCCCGTGGGAGCGACAGCGACCGGGAGCGCGCTGACCAGCAAAAGGGGCCCTTGACTCGCAAAAAAAAAAAGATACCTCCCCAACAGAGCTGATACCACCAAAATAGAAGTACCTCTTTTTCATGAATAACCCCGCATTCTTGCACACATGACCCTGTTATCTGCAACCCCGCTCGTGACATCACCAACGTCGGTCAACTTTTAACAATATCACGTCCTCACCACTATAACAAATACGGCCAACAATTATTGCAATTCTATACCAATGACGACGGCAACTATATCATGTGATAGCCCTGGAATAGGAGAAGACGTAGTGCGTCTTTGGATCAACTCAGAGACTGGGAAGCAAAACTTTCCGCGGTTCACCGATGAGAACCTCGAACTGCGCACGGTAGCCGGTGTCGAGCTATTTCGAGCCGGTTACTATAAGAGTCTCGCTGCCGCAAGCCGTGAGCTCAAAGTCAGTCATTGGAGACTGTATTCTCGGTCCAAGGGCTCTCATCCAGTCAGTCGGAATGGTGGCAACCGTACCCTTATTTTCAAAGGAAGAGGAGGGTGCGATAGTTATCTGGGCATATCGCCGCGTCACTCACGGACATCATATCACCATTCGTGCCCTCCGTCAACATGATAATTCAGTTCTGAGGGCCAAGGGGCGGTCGCCAACTGCATCTCGGAAGTGGGCAAGGCGATTTATGAGACGTTGGAAGCACACCTTCCATAGGAAGAAGTCAACTACTCGAGATGCCAAGAGGAAGTCAATGGAAGACCGCGGCCTCGTTGAGAAGTGGTTCCACGCTTGGCGAGAGTATATGCGTTATGTCAAGCCCGAGAACGTGTGGAACGNCGTTGGAAGCACACCTTCCATAGGAAGAAGTCAACTACTCGAGATGCCAAGAGGAAGTCAATGGAAGACCGCGGCCTCGTTGAGAAGTGGTTCCACGCTTGGCGAGAGTATATGCGTTATGTCAAGCCCGAGAACGTGTGGAACGACGATGAGATTGGCTTCATGATTGGATATCTCCTGAAAGGTACGTTCCTATGGACTTTCGCAGAGATTGACCGGCCAATTCTCACTGATGCTCATGAACTCGTCTTTATGACAGTCATAGAGGCTATCTCGGCAACTGGAAGACGATTGCACCGTTCTAAATCATGCCCGGAGTCCAGCAGCACTGACATCAATTCAAGTATCAAGTAAGGTATATCAAGTAAGTCAAGTAAGTTGACCACCCAATACATTTCAAGTAAGTAAGTTCATGATGCCCCAAACTTGATGTGCTTGAAATACTAGATTTCATAGGGTTTCCCAGGAAACGGCTCTCGGAGCGCAGAATGAGGCCATTCGCAGCTCATCAGCCCAAGCTATAGGGATGAATTCGTCTTGTCCTCCCAGTATGATCGCACCAATGACAGCCCAGGATCACGGCAGGGGGTTCGCGCAATTTTATGCTTTGCCCGCGTGATCGAGACGCGTCGCACCTGACTCAGAGCCCAAGTCGTCCTTTGTAAGTGGCAGATCACGATCCGCGATCCGCGATCCGCCAATGACGCGTCATGGAAGCACAACAGCAGTCCCTAGAAACGCTCCCAGGGATTAGCAGCCAGCGTAAATCGCTGAAACACGGCTTGACTCTGCGTCTATCAATGCTGAATCTGGGAGAACTACTCTTGCTGACCTCCCGATGGTCCATATCAGCTGCAAAAGGTATATACCAGAAGAGTATATTGCAAACAAGAATCGCAAGGGCCGGNCTACTCTTGCTGACCTCCCGATGGTCCATATCAGCTGCAAAAGGTATATACCAGAAGAGTATATTGCAAACAAGAATCGCAAGGGCCGGCGGAGCTGGATTCAGGCCCACGGGTTCTTCATCACGGAAGTCAGTCCTGATTTGCGGACGTTGCAGACCTACTGGGCTTGCTCGAAATGTGATGAACGCAGGAAGAGCTCGTTGTCCGTCGCGTCGAACACCACGCCGCCAGTCGAGCATCTCCGAAGGTGCATGGCTTCCGTACGAGTCCGACATTAGTTTTTCTCAGCGTCTTACTGGACATAGGTCCCATCTGGTTACTCAAACAGACCATTTGTTGGGCGATGGGGACAAAGATTCTTCTTGCGCTGACATTCACCCTCCCTCGAAACGACGCTGTCTGGAACTTCCTACGGCAAGATCCAATATCAATAAAGCTAAGGAGCTGACAGTCGGTTGGATCGTCACTGCCAATCTTCCTTTCACGGCGCCGTCGAATCCGTATTTGCGACAAATCCTCGGGTTACACGATGCGTCATTAGCAAAGGAGGTGCCGTGGAGTCGGCAGTCAATGCGTGATACCATGCGGAAATTATTTGAGGCTAAGAAAGGAGATGAGCAACCTTGCTCTTGACGTATTGGCTAATTCTTGCTATGTTTGTTGATCTTGGGTGGACTTTTAGTGTCACAAAGTTAACCGTAAGCTTGCAAAGGCACAGCTTAAGCCCCGAGATCATAGAAGAAATACAGTGCTTATGGAATTGGCTAGGCCATCAAACGATCACTGTGGGCGAGATCGTCGGCTTTGGTGGGGAACTGATGGGTTGGGATGAAGGGGAGGCGTGATAGTACTAATAGCTTTATCTTGACCTTAGGGTCAGCTGACTTTAATTGAAGTATATCAATTTAATTCAAGTTAATCAAGTTCATGGACGATTTTATTTCAAGTAATCAAGTTCGGGGCCCGAACTTGACTTACTTGAATTGAAACCAGCGCTGCTTGGGATATGGCACGAAGATGAATTAGTAGAGGTTTCTTATTGAAATGTGTTTGAAGTTTGTACCTGATTGTTTGGGGTCGGTATCGCCTTGACCGTATTAAATTCGTATATTTTCTTGAGCTGGCCGTCATTGTTCTTATCCCATACTAATTCCTCATGGATACTGCTGTTCGTGCGAGCCGTGCCTGTGTCCATTTATGGGCATCTCGTTCCGTTATTCTGTTGCTTGTTCTGTTATCATGTTAATATTCGTTTTATTCTGTTGTTCTGTTATCCTGATAAAACCTTTAACGTACATGATAAGCATATGTCACAGACAAGTATGTGTCACACTAATACTGTGCAGCTAAAAGTAAAAAAGCTAGATTTTCTAAAAANCGTACATGATAAGCATATGTCACAGACAAGTATGTGTCACACTAATACTGTGCAGCTAAAAGTAAAAAAGCTAGATTTTCTAAAAACTAAAATAAAATAGCTATAAACTTAAAAAGAGCATTTTTAACCTAATTAGTAAATAGTTAGAAAGTTAATATTTTTTTTAGAATTTTCAAAAAATTATCTAGCTTATAAAGTAAAAAAGGCTTAAAAAAACAGTGCGAATACGTTTTTCTTAATAACTTAATAGGAGTTTTTTTTTAAAAAAATCTTAGAAAAACTAAGCTTACTTTATATACTGTTAAGAAAGTTATTCCTAAAGTTTAGGTTATTTTTAAACTAATTTCAGTTTTTAAGAATTTTTTAAAAATCGCGATTTAAGGTGAAAATCT
>WESZ01000190.1:0-54788 GCA_011033785.1 Fusarium cf. falciforme | reverse complement strand
GAGATACGCGAAGAACGCGAAAAGTGACCTCTCTGACCCCTGCTGTTGTGTGGGGCGAACTAACATACTTTATGCCTCATACCGTAGTACATACTCTGAATAATTCTCCTTTGCAACCTTTTCGCTATTGAGCCAAGCAATCCATCTCCGTCCGGCCGTCCATTCACCCATTCATCCCACCCATAATGCATGTCCCGTGTCTTATGCATGAGTGAGGGCTCTTCCGCCCTTGCCCCATGCACCCGGGGCCCCATCTCTCTCTGCCCCGTGCTGCAGGAGCATGGATCAAGTCTATTGTTCTGACGGCCTTCGAGAAGCCCACTTGAGAGTCTGCGGTATTCAGACGGTGGACAGGCCAGCAGTGGCGTCCCTCCGTCTCGAAACTACACAGTCGCGGGAATGGAGGATGAGACGACCTGGGTAATCAGCTCCTTGGACGCCCGCCACGAGCCCTAACGACTTGCTAGCGTCGAGCAAGCACACACTACCAACACATCTCGCCATGCCAGCCTCATTGTTGCCCACGACTCAACTCGGAGAGATGGTGTCAGGATCAACCCCAGGCTCTTCGGTGACCCTGGAGAGCAGTTCAGCAAATCAGTCGCAGCTGTTCAACACCAAGCAAGACGGCAGGCAACTGCTCCTCTGGGGGATCCATGCATGACAGAGCCTGCGGCTCCGGCACGGCTCCCATTTCAACGAGCGCTGTCCATGCTTGCTGCCCCCCAAGACCAAGACTTGAGTTCCCTGTACTCCACGAGACAGCCTGCAGTTCCGCGCAGGAGCTGGCCTTTCCAGCTGGGGAAATCCTGGCCGTGCCGGCGCGGGTGGCTAGTGTCAACGACTGCCCCGGGGAGTGGGCATGATATACTCGGACCAGGGTTCTCACAACGAGATCTTACGACTGCGAGACGCGGAAGGCGAAAGGGGGAGCTCAGGCAAACCAAACCACTCCAACAGCCCACCGCTTTCTACCACGGTTGGTCGACATCCCATCATGACCCTCCAATTCCCATCCGCCAACCCCTCCGCAGTTTCATGAGGTCATCTTGGGCCTGCCATGCAAGAGACCAGCCATTGGCTTCATCTACTCGAGGGGCACACAAACTGCAGCATGTTTGTTGGCCCTCGCCTGCATCTCCGCATTTGCTCAATAGCAGCAAGCAAAGGGCCCTATTGTCGTGTGTTTTGAGAACCTCAAAGTGGCTGGCGTGGCTTGGGGCTGTCCAATCTTGAGACTCCCCTGCCGGCCTGGTTGCTTCACATGCTCAAGCTTTGCAAGGCGACAAAGAATGCGCATCAAAGACAACCAGAAACCTTCTAGAAATTCTACGCACGTACCGCCCGTTGAGGCTCTGAATAGACCAGCGCACGCACACGCCTGCGTACATGACAATAGCAGGCCCTGTCACCTGTGGCCCGTCAATCATGGACGGGAGGGACACTGAGCAATGACTCCATTCCAGCCCGTTCATCCCGCCATCCGCACGCCATGTTCGGTGAAGGCGATGCGCCGATCCCAAAAGAGCGCCGGGGGGGTTGGTGAATCAAATCAAAACAGATTCATGGACAATGCGCATCCCGCCCCCTCGTCTATTCCGGTCCCGATGAGGCAACCGTCGAGAAGACTCGAAGCACGGATGAAACAATTAACATTAAAGCCTTCGCATTAGCGTCAGTGCGCTTCGCTCTGCGCTTGCAGTAAAGCGTCCGTTTTGCCTTATACCTCCAATGGATACGGTGCAGACACAACCAGACGCATCTCAGCGCCGAGCGCAAACAAGTACCCCGTACGGCGTGATCGTCTTGTCAGAGATGCAAGGGCACGCTATGTCAGAAATGGCTGCAACAAGCGAACTTGGCATCCATGAGACGAATCCATTCTTTGATACGCTCCTGCAACTCGTCATCACCCATTCCATCATGAAACGCCTTTGTTCCCCAAGTTTTCGGTGACCAATGTGAGCTTCTTGCAACAAGGAGCTTGGGACGCACTCGAGGTCAAGCTGGGAGGGCTCAGCTAGTGGTCCATGAACACGCGCAGCGATTTGCCATGCCGAGCGGCACAGTTGGCCATGGCTCCCGGCTATTGCGAGACCCGACGTCCTCTGTCGATCCTATCAAAGCTTTTTATATTCTCAAGCTGTGCAATGACTCGAAGCACCGCTTGAATCTGCACTCTGCCCCAAGCTCTTCTCCAAACTTGGTTCCTGGTGCGGGCGCTTGCGCGAACTACGTCCATGATCGACATTCCACTGCTGGATCAAAGGGATGAACCCTCATTCTAAGCCCAACAACACGCGTCGTGCGTGGTCCGACAGAGCGGGAACCAGTCTTTGACTGAGTCTTTTCTTGGGGGCTATCTCGGAGGTTGTTCTGATGCCCAACCCCTGTTGTAATGCCCGACCCGGCTCAGCTCGGCGTTGATCACTGCGGAGAATCGCCATCGCCCTCCCGTCTTCCTATGACGGCTCTGTTCTCGAATTCTCAACCTCACCACCACGCGCAATTCACTCCATCTCGCGACACCTCAACCAACCGGGTCCGTGACCGCTGACCTGCGTTGTCGCAGGGCCAACCCTGGCAGCCCACCCAGTCCTCCCCAGGGACGTGCTCCGAGTCGTTGACGGGCATTTCCGCGCAGCCCGTGAAACAACTGATGGAAGGCTTCCAGAAGCAGTGGAGTGAGTGACGTGGGCCCGCTGTACATGAGTGCTTTCAGGGCTGACATGCACTTTTCTCCATCTCCACCACACCAACACCAGCGCAGCATTGTGGTTGCTCGCTAGGTGATGGGGCGGGTGCAGGGGTGTCTATGGCCCGTGGCTGCCACGAGGGGTCTGCTCGATGTCGGCATGTACCTTTGCTTCTGCTGCGATAAACTTTGGGCCTCTTTTATCATGTTCCCCAGATGTGACGCTAGAAGATGGAAAGGCGCTATCCTCTTGAGCTCTTTGGCTCTTCAGATCTGTTCAGGAACGTGCTTTCGATACTCGAGACCACAACACTCCTCTCCTCCCAGCCCTTCCAGAAATCACGGGCACTGCGCGAATGGCTGGCCCCTCGCCTCGCCTCACGACGCTACCCTCAGGTGAGGTGGGGGGGTGCTCCGAGAGTGGACGACAATTCAAGGCAGCCAATTTCATCAAAGCAACGACGGGAGATAGTCAACGAATGGTCGGTCATGTGGGCGTGTGGCCTCCGCCTTTCTCTTGCTCCGGCTCTTGTGTTGTCTGCTGCTGTGTTAATTTCCTTCAACCTCTCCAATTGCTCCATGAGTGGACGGCTCTGGGGAGGGGCCTGGCCTGGGCTGAGATTGCCGTCGGTGCGGTTTGAGGACCGACGCATGCCTGCGCGTTCCCGCATCTGTAGTGCACAAGCAGCCTGTCTCAGCCTGTGAACGTTGTGTTGCGCCCGAGCTGAGAAAGACCGGACCGGGAGCCTAGCTGGCTGTCTTGTTCAGGGGTCGAGAGGATCCCGCTCAACGACAACGGTCACCACGGCCTGGTCCTGGGCAACGCGACGCAACGGGGGAGTGGCTTGCTTGCTGGCAAACAGACGATGCTGTGCGGACACCTCACAGACAGGATCGTGCGTGCAACCTACCATGACCAGATATCGCACCCCTACACCGTCCCTTCACGTCTACATCGGATCAGATTTCGGAGATGGATGGGCGGGAGTCAAGAGGCCTTGCTTCTCGACGGCATCCGAACGATGCGGATAGGTGCCGATCAAGAAAGCATCGGCCAGCTGTTCAGGGACGTGCCTTTTGAGGATGCTTCTTGCTCTGATGCCGATGTACGGATACTTGCTGATGGTTTCTAGATGGATGAGTAAAACGCCGAGAAACACATAGACCTCGAGACCCGCTGCAACCCCGGTAATCTTCAACGCGCGCAGATCTGCCATTCTCGACTTGCCTTTGCTTTTGGCGTCTTTTGGCATTCTGCCCTATGATAGGCAAGGCAGACGTCAACGGTCAGGGCTTGTTCGAGACGACAAGTCTAGTTACCCAGATCCGATGCATCAAGTAATTAAACGCGGTCCGAGGAGCCCACAGAGGTCTCACCAGTACACGTTCTGCATGGCGCCAGGATATGAATTGCAGCTGTCAGAATCTAGCTGTTTCAATTTCCCATCCAGATCGATGAGATGCTCATAATTTTTTTACTTTTTTCTTTTCTTTTTTTCCTTACTTTTTTCCTCCATCATCTCTGTACTTGGCGATTTCGTGCTGCGAGATGGCGCGCCATCAACGGCTACGGAGCACAGAACATTGCTTTGCTGGAGGCGGCGAGATCTGTGTGGGAAAAGGAAATCTCGTTTGCATCTTGTTGCATGCATCGTGGAGATTACGGGCGCACGCTGACTGCACTCCATACATTCGTACGTCCGTCTGGCTGTACAACATGAGGAAGACCGCCCGCTCAGCGCCGCATCGCATCGGACCATGCACGGACTGGAGGCGGTCTGGAAGTTTTCGGGATGGATGACAAGCGCGGTCCGTCTGTGTGTCACGTCTGATGGCTCTGACTGGGCTGATCTGATATTACGGGCCTCCTGTACGACCTGTGTGATAGAGCTGCGTGTAAGCCCCCGGAGCTGGGGAAGCCAAGCCAGCCTTTTTTCGGGCGCTTCGCTCGTTACCCGGGAACAAGGGCCAGAGATGGGGCCGTTTCTACTTGCTCGAGACGGTCAAGAGGATGAGAGATTGTGTGGCAACAGTATCGTCTGAGCCAAGCCCTCCCGCCG
Organism: Fusarium cf. falciforme; assembly: GCA_011033785.1. Lineage (NCBI taxonomy): Eukaryota > Fungi > Ascomycota > Sordariomycetes > Hypocreales > Nectriaceae > Fusarium > Fusarium cf. falciforme. Next base: position 50,033 of record WESZ01000190.1, on the reverse strand, counting down.
GTGTCGTTAAGCGCAAGTTTGAGTTGGCTGTTGGATCCATCTCGGGGACGCCATCATGAGACAAGGATGACCTGCCAGCACCCACGTCGCCTACCCTATGTCTTCATGATCACCTTTGGGGTCGAACAAGCGAGCGGATGTATGCCAGCTGGGCTGCTGGACGCATCTTTTGTCCTGGTATCCATCTCAGAGAGACTGGGTAGGCATTCAAGGCCCAACTCCAAACCTTTACATAGCTATGAAATAATCTGTAAGAGACTTCGTCGCATTTTAGATTATTACTTCTTCTACCTTAGCATGATTATTAGAAAATAATGACACCACATCGACATCGATAAACATTTAGCATGGGTACATAGGTAGGCAACTTTCCTTTGTACTATTTCGTGTAGATAGCCGAGTTGGCAAATTATTTATCCCTTCGAATGACCGTCGCGTTGTTGATTATGACATGAAGGTAATGGGCTGGGAGTCCTTGAGCTGTCGTCTAGAATTCACTCGATATCGAAGGCACGGAGTGTGGTGCATCAAAACTGTTCAAACAGAATTCCGCTTACACAAGATGGAACTCAAAAGCTATGGAAAGCAACATCCCCCTCATGTAGTAGTTGAACTGATATCATCCCCGACATATCATCCTCACCACCTAGGCTGGTCGCGTTCAACTCCAGGCGTGTCAAGTTCATGCTTGTCACCAAACGGATCATCATCGTCCTCGTCGTCATCCATGTTGGTAACAACAGGAGCCGCGACTGGTCTCGGAGGCTGAGGAGGAGGAGGAGGAGGGGCCGAGTGAGCGGGCTTGGACATAGGAGGAGGTCTCGGAGGCGCGGCATGTGTAGGAGAATGCGAGATGGTCAACTCGGAAAGATCGGGGGGTTGCGAGGCTGTCGGTGACTGCGCGTTTGCGGCCTTTGCCATGGCCTCCTTGCCCTTAATAGTAGCCACTGCGAATAAAGTCAGCTATAAATTCCATATGAGTGGCCCGCTAGGGGAGGCGTACTCCGGTAAAGATGGGCCTGCTCGGCAAGCTCATCATCCGAGTCACTGTCCGCATCGATAGAGCGGTCGAACTGCTCAAACGACATGAGGGCGTGCACGAGTTCGTCGTTGGCATGCAGCAGTCCACCCAGCCACTGCTCTTCTTCAACATGATGGATCTGGACATTGTCAGCTTCCTCATTCTGTAAAAATATCATGATAACGCACATAACGAAGCACTTTTCGTCGGAGAAGCTTGCAGGCTTCGAATCGTTCCACGGCGGCCGGGTTCTCCGAGATACGTTCGACCTCGCGGTTGATGCTTTGAAGCGCATTCATCAAATTTGTCGCGGCAAAGGACGAGTCGGCAATGACCACCTTCATCGTCTCCTTTTCCGCCTCGAGGTTGAAGGGCTTCCGCTTCCCCTTGGCCTTGTCTTTTTCCTTTTTCTTGTCCTTTGAGCCACCGAAGAAAGAGCCAGATCCAGAGGAAGACTTGGTGTGGGCATGGCTAAAAGACTCGGCGGCTGTGGGTGGTGCATTGGATGAACTAGCAGCCTGTCGAGCTGCCTTGGCAGCTTCCTCCTGCTCGTCGTCGACAAAGGGGTTCTCCTCCGTTTCCCTAAGAACCTTGGACCTCTCCTGAGTGACGGCTTGCTTCCTCTTGGGTAGTTCCTGGGACCGTCAGCGCCCCATCTAGTAGGTGATGGGGTATTACTTACCTTGTGGAGTCTTGCGATCCTGTCCAGACCTGGGGTCCCAGCATATTGCGTCCATCCTCGGAAAAGCTCTCTGCACTTGTTCCTCACGGCAATATCAGACAGCTGAGATGTGCCACAAACACGCAGCCGCTCAAGAAGCGGTTCATCGACAAAGGTGCGCTGGAACCTCTCTCCAGCGTTCTGGATGAGGCCGTCGAGGATGACAAGGGCGCGGATCTGGCGGTGGACGTTTCCATACTTGAGCTTCTTGCGGATAGCGCGGGCTGCCTCTCCTGGGCCGGAAGCTTGTAGCTTGATGACCTCGACGAGCTCGGGGATGCCGCTGAGATCCTCCTCCTCGTATGACTCGGAGGTAAGGTTCTCGATGGTGACAGTTACCGCCGAATAGGGTTTCTATGAGTCTTAGCTATGAGACTCAAACAGGGTAACATATGTATATTGGGTTGAGGGTAAATGACTCATGGGAGATGTCATGAGCTGATGGGGTATAGGGCTGAAAGACGGGACTGCGCGGGGTGTAGAAGCAGATCATACCTGTTGGAACATGTCGGCGACGAGCTATGAAGCTAAACTGTGTATGTGCTCTCTCGTTTGGGCCTTGTACAGTAGTGAGCTGCAGACTCCCAGGATGATGCTATCCTGTGTTGCTGGGATAGCTCTTGGGAGCTCTCTGGATGCCCGATCAAGAGCGACCGAGGCTGAAGCCAGATAGGGCAAGTCTTGAAAGCGCGCTAGGTTTCGATGAGACGTCTACACAGGCGCAAGAGTGCACTGTTGTAAGCCTTGATGTCGAAAGAGAGGCTTATCGTGAAGAGCTCAGATGGAAGCAATAGTAAGGTAGGTAGTCAGGCGCACAATGAGGTCCTAGCCAAGGCAAGCACGATACAGTAGGTAGCTAGGTATGGTGGGGTTGCAAGAGCGCGGTCCGTGACGCGGGGCTACCTTCCAGTTTCGGTGGGGCTGCTGTCGTCACTGTCAAGGTCCACGGTCAGCCGAGAAAGGTGACCTTGAATGGAGCCAGGGTCTGTAAGAGAGGCTGTGAAACAGACGTCAAACTATTGAAGGACTGTTTGTGGACAGACTCGGACGGAGCAAGCTACAACAGAAACATGCCCATCACAATATGGTGTGACCTTATCTTGAACAAATAATAATTTGCACTGTAGGTGTAGGTACACTCTTGAGCCTTAACACTTAGGAGTCGACAAGGGTCGTGTTTGGACGGGTCTCTCTTATCGGATATCGTGAAGCTACCTATAATATGTTATGGGTATCATTCCACTCTATACCAACAGTCGAGACAGCTCAGTATAATAGAGGGTATGTAAAAATGAACACAATTTTATCAGAGCTGCCATCAAGCACGTATTATCGATTGTCTAGGTGTGTCGTTATGTCTAAGCAAGGGCGTCTTGATTCATGACAAGGTGAATTTGACACACCGTTCCTGGTTTGGCCTACCCGCCACAAGCCTCGAGGATATGAGTCAAGCAAAAGAGGACGTATAAAACTCTTTCATCCTAAACAATCCTATCTCAATTCTACCACAAACATACCGACATTCATCACCAATTTGCATCTCGGAACCTGCCGAAACTACCCTAGACCCTCCGTGATCGCACCCTGGCTTCTCCAATCGCCCCTCCCCCGCCCCCGCCATCCCACCTACGAATTTTGACAGCAGAAGGCGTTATCGCGGTTTTGTGACTCACCAACACCTCGATACCATTCATCCTTCGACCCGGAACCTCTCTTTTCTCTATTCGAGTCGGTGCATCATTTGGCTGCGACTTCAAACATGGGTTCCAAGGCCCCCATTCTCCCCGAAGAGGGCAAGCGCAACATCCTCATCACCAGCGCCTTGCCCTACGTGAACAACATCCCCCACCTGGGTAACATCATCGGCAGTGTCCTGTCAGCCGACGTTTTTGCTCGCTACTGCAGAGCCCGCGGTCACAACACCATCTACATCTGCGGTTCCGACGAGTACGGTACCGCTACCGAGACCAAGGCCTTGGAGGAGGGCCTCTCCCCCTCCGACCTATGCGCCAAGTACCACGCCCTTCACAAGGGAGTCTACGACTGGTTCCGAATCGATTTTGACATCTTCGGCCGAACACCGACCGAGCAACAGACCCAAATTGTCCAGCAGATCTTTTCTGATCTCTGGAAGAACGGCCTCATTGAGGAGCGCGAGACTACACAGCCATTCTGCGCCGACCCCGCCCACTGCAAGTTCCTTGCTGATCGTTTCGTCGAGGGAGAGTGCAGCATCTGCCACGACCTTGGTGCTCGCGGAGACCAATGCGATGCCTGCGGTGGACTTTTGGACCCCTTCGAGCCCGAACGTGAGCCCAGCAACGAGGACGACGACCATGTCGAGGCCAAGGCGACTGGCTGGCTGATTAACCCCCGATGCAAGGTCGACGGTACCGCCCCCGAGAAGCGGAGAACCAAGCACCTCTACCTGCGCCTGGACGCGATTAAGGATCTTCTCGTCCCATGGTTCCACAAGAGCAGCAAGGAGGGCGACTGGAGCGCAAACTGTATCTCCATCACCCAGGCATGGATCGACAAGGGTCTGCTCCCCCGTGGCATCACCCGAGATCTCAAGTGGGGTGTTCCTATCCCCAAGGGTCTTGATGGACTCAGCGATGAGGAGTACGCTGAGAAGGTCTTCTATGTCTGGTTCGATGCCTGCATTGGCTACGTCTCGATTACCAAGAACTTGACAGACCCCGGCAACCTGGACGGTACCAACTGGGAGAAGTGGTGGAAGAACCCCGAGAACGTCAAGCTCTACCAGTTCATGGGCAAGGACAATGTGCCGTAAGTGACTTCCAAGGAAGTGATTTAGGACCAATGGAGACACCGACTAACCTAACACCCAGCTTCCACACCATCATCTTCCCTGCTTCTCAGCTTGGAACTGGAGAGAACTGGACCAAGGTCCACAAGATGTCGACGACCGAGTACCTCAACTACGAGGGTGGCAAGTTCAGCAAGTCCCGCGGTGTCGGTGTGTTTGGCAACACTGCCAAGGAGACTGGCGTTGACCCCGACGTCTGGCGATACTACCTTCTGTCGAGACGACCCGAGACTGCCGATTCCGAGTTCAAGTGGCCAGAGTTTATTGACGCCAACAACAACGACCTCCTCAAGAACCTGGGTAACCTGAACCAGCGAATCCTCAAGTTCTGTCAGGCCAAGCTGGATGGTGTTGTCCCCGACTACACCAAGTACACGGATGAGCGTTTGGAGGAGCACAAGAAGGAGGTCAACGAGGCCCTGCAGACTTACATTACCCAGTTCGATGCCATCAAGCTTCGTGCTGGCCTCGCCACCGTTATGCACATCTCTGCTCTCGGAAACAAGCTTCTGCAGGACAGCAAGCTCAACAACCAGCTCCTGGCCGAGGAGCCGGACCGCTGCGCCGCTGTTATTGGTCTTGGAATCAACCACCTTCAGCTCCTTGCCAGCATCGTCCACCCCTACATGCCTTCTACTGGTGAGGCCATCCTCGAGCAGATCGGCAGCCCAGGTCTCATTTCGATTCCCGAAACTTGGACCGGTGACCTTATCAAGCCGGGCCAAAAGATTGGCGAGCCCAAGCTCCTCTTCACTCAGATTCCCGCGTCCAAACTCGACGAGTGGCGTGAGGCTTTTGGTGGTGAGGAGATCCGAAAGCAGAAGGCCCTCGAGGCGGAAAAGGCGGCGGCCAAGAAGGCTGCTAAGGAGAAGAAGAAGCAGAAGAAGCTCGCTCTCCGTGCTGCTGAGTCTGCTGGCGAGAAGCCGGCCGAGAAGGAGGCGTCCGCCTCGACCGAGAAGAAGCCCGTCGAGGCTTCCGCTGTCGACCTGCTCCCTGACAATAAGCCTGAAGAAAAGTAGAAGACTTTGGCACGAATCCAAGACGGCGTTGTTTTATGAATTTTGAGAATGAAAAAGTTGGATGGCGCGGGTTGTGGCGTGCAGAGACATGATGGCATAGAATTCAACATGACTCTTTGAGATAGGTATCGATGGGAGTTGCTGAAGTGTAGAGTAGATTCTTAAATCAACTGACGAGAAATAACTAGATGAGCTAGATGGCTTACTAGATGAATGTACAATGACGTGTTAACGGGTATTTTTGTCATACCTCATCGCAGCTTTACCCCAGTCCGTCTTGTGCCCATAATACCAGCTGCCTGGGCACCATTCAGGTACTCATCATCCTTGCTGTATAGTAGATTAGTGGTCCAAGCAATCGTCGTAAGAAGCAACATAAGGCCGGAACACACCGGCCGAACTACGCCCATACCGCCGAGGATGCATTGAAAGCGAACACGGCTTGAGCCAGGCATCCCGCGTTGTCTCCGAAAGCCCTCCGATTGAAGGTTCCAATAGTCCCTGCTTGTCTCTGACGAGCTGGTAGTGAAGGGGTCCGGTCTAGTGAGTCTTGAAAGGAATTGGGTTCCTGATATGTGAATCTTTATTTGTTGTTGGTGTTGGTATATGTAAGTCAAATGCAAAATTCCCCGTCGACTGGTTGATGTCGATAACCTGTTTTTTGTTTTGTTCAAAATCCCCGAAAACTCCCTTTCGCCTGTTGAGAGGCGCCCGGCCTGTTGAAAGGCGTAGCTTTCATGTTCAAACCCGTCGCCGAAAGTGTGCGCTGGCTGATGCATCTAGACTCTTATGTGTAGGTCTTGTGCGTCGGCGGAACGTGTGTAGTCTCGTTCCGTCATATATACATCCGTGTTCGGATAGATCCAAGGTGAACTGTTTAGTTCTGCTTCTTGCCGGCAGCACGCTCGCGCTCACGCTTGGCGTAGATCTCGGAGGTGAAGGGGTCCTCGTACAGCAGGGCGATCTTGTAGACAATGTAAACCCAGACAGTGAGCAGGATACCGGCAGGCTTGCCAAAGTACAGGGCGGTGGCAAGGAAGCTCATGGTGGAGCCCGTGTACATGGGAGAGCTGGTCACGTTGAAAGGGAAACCCGTCACCATCTCGTCCATGAGGATGCCAAAGTAGTCACCCAAGAAGGTGCCAGTGATGCCGAGGCGCCAGGTGGAGGTGACGACCAGGACGTTTCCGACGGCGAAGAGGGTGAGGGCGGCGGCTTGGACGTAGACACTATCGAGGAGAGGGTGCGAGGGCTGCTCAGCGATGGCGCTCTTGTAGATCAAGTCGCGGACCATGCCGAGGGAGAAGATGGTGGCGGCGAGGGCATAACATCCGACCTTGGAGTTTCCGCCAAAGAGCTTTGTTAGGAGCTTGTTGTGGTATTCTTATGGGCACGAGGGTCAGTCGACGACATGGGCTAAGCTGTGAGCTTGTCTTGTGTTACCTTGGCGGGCGACGATGCTTGACACGACGGTTAGTATTCATGGCATCACGAAGGGACGACGAGAACTCACTTCCAAAAGAGGGGATTGAAGGCAATGGAGGACGCAGACACTGAAGAGCAGCAACAGAAAACCCAGAGTCAGACACGATCCAATTGATTAATTGGCAATTGAGGGAGAGAGGGACAGATGCCTCTCAAGGCCAGCTGGCAAGACTTACCCAACAAGCTCTGCTTGCTAAGGTCGACGTATTCCACGAGCTCGTTCACAAAGGAAGCCATGATGAGGGAGATGATGAAGCAACAGGTTCACACACAGAACAGAGAGTCACGGGCTCTTGAATCGGTCCTTAAGGAGAGTAGGAGATGATGTTGTTCCTACAAAATGGACGGTGAGAGAAAGAGTAGAGGACAAAGAAGGTGCGCTGTCACATGGAAGAAAGTAGAAAGCGGGAGACCCGCGTCATAATTAAAAGGCAGGCGTTGGGGAGCTGGCCTGGCCTGGACCCTCAGGCCTCATCCCCACTGTACCGGGCCCGTTATGGACCCGTTATGGGGGGCTGAGGTCGGCTCAATGGGGCCTTTGATGGGGGCACCGCACCCGGAGCTCGAGATCCACTCTCCACCAACACATCCATCCCCCGCAGATTCTCACCTACTCTTCAGCCTGGCCTGGCTGCTCACGCGGGCAACGAGTATGCATCTCAACTCCCGTCTATTCCTCTTTCACAACGAAAAACTGATGCATTTACATCTCTATCGGCATTTGCCGAGCCATGCCCATACGCTATCTGGTGGCTTCAAGCCCTGCCGTGCCGTCTGTTCCAAACGCCGTCCTGGAAACGCCCAAATAAAAAAGTCTCAACAATGGAACCCGTCATTATCATCCATCCCATCTGAACCGACAGCTGTGCTCCGTCATATGTGCCACAGGCATCACCAAAGAACGAGGCCGGTAGTTTTCACTTCCTGTTCCTCGTCTTCTTGCCCGTTGTCTGGGTATCTTCTTCCTCTTCATCCTGACCCTTCTTGAGATCCTCTGTCAGGCCCCATTCTTCCTTGTCATACCAGTCCTCACCGTCCGACATATCCCGGTTGGCTCCTGAATGAGCCTCCGCCTTGGACCAGTGGAGGACACTCTTGCGCAGCTGGTCGGCCTTGAGGAGGCCCAAGAACAGTCTTCTTGCCCCTCGACAGACCTCCTCCTGCTTCTGCACATATAGAGCGAGCAGTCTTCGGATATCTTCGGCTTCTTGTTCAGGCAACCCCACGTCGCGATCTGGTTTTGCCCCTGATGGAGCGATGAACATGGGATGCACAAACGTTGGGTCCTGTCCTCCCGAGGTCATCGAGACATCTTGTGCGATAGCCTCGGCCAGTTCGTTTTGGCGATGAGTGTCGTCTGTCGCAGCCGCCGGCGCTGGACCTGGACCGGCTTCTTTGCCCTTATTAATATGCTGGTCGACGCCGTTTTCTGGTCCGCCCTTCGATGGCCCTGATGCATTGGCCTTGTCGACTGGCTCTTGACCCTCGTTCTGCGCCTCGGAACTTTGCACTGCTCCATCTTTTTCGGTGGTTTCTGTTGTCTCGCCCTTGTCGTCCTTAGCATTGTCTAGGTGCGAGTCATCAGCACCAACGGTTTCAGCGTCCGTCATGGTGATGTCTGCGTCTTCTGCTGTGTCCTTGTCGGAAACCTGTCCGTCGCCAGTCATGTCTGGTACAGGATCTGCGGGCGGGACGCCATTTTCTTGTTGGGTACCACCGTTGGTAAGTTGTGGTTGTGCTTTGGAGAGGCTCAATAGGTGACGCGCAACGTGGTCGTCTGTGTAGAGCTCGATATCCGAAGGTCGTACCATCATGGAGCATGGCACCCAGGTATAGTCGCCGCACAACGCGGTTAGGAGGTGTCTCACTTGCCACAGGGAACGGTTTTCCTTGCGCATGATGTCGCAACTTTGGTCGACAAGCTTGGTCAGGGTCTTGGATGTGAAGGGCTTCGAGAGGGTTGGATGTGTCGGCAAATCGGTCGATGCAGTGAGCGGAGCGAGAATGTCTGGTCCTGTTAGCTTTGTTGTTGACTGGCCCGACTGCTGACATACTCTCTATTTGGATATTGGCGTAGGGGTTCAGTTCTGCTGCAGCAGCCTCGGCTTCCTGAATGCGGTCCTCATCCTCCTCGTCGCTTTCTACTTCGTATCCTTCCTCATCAATCAAGGGCGGGTTGCGATGAATGATCGGTCGTCGAACGCCAGCATACTCGACGTACTGTTCGAGTCAGTCAGACTTGAGCGGGAACGAATCGCGACGGCAACGGACCTCTCGATATGAGCTTGGGCCGTTGGTGGGAACCAATTGCCCTTGATGGGCAAATCGCGCTCGCTTCTGAAGCTTGTGGCCGCGATTGCTGTAGCTCTCGATCTCAGAATCGGAGTCAGACTCTGTCAGGCAGGCGTGGTCAGTTGTGAAGCTCGTAGACGCGACAGGCGCATGAGGGTTTGCGCACCATATGCTCTCCGCTTAAAGGCCTTTTTCATGCCAGCTATGGTCTCGGCGAAGAGGACCTGCTGCGACGCCATGGCGGGCGAAGGCAGGATTGACGATGGGACCGAGGGGGAAACTTGTTGTGGGCGGAGGGAACGACGAGGGTCGAGGCGAATTTTGACGAGTTACGAGGAAGTGGGAGGGCGTGGAATGATACCGACGGTCCCCGAGGTCGAGGGGATCTTCAGTACCAAAAGATGAGTCGTGTTCGCGTCGAAAAGTTGAACAAATGCAATTTTGTTAGAAACGTGCTGTGACAGCGAGGAGAAGCTGGAGCGAGAAGCGAGGCTGCCCGCCTTCCCGTAGCCCATGACCACATTTCCGGGCGCGGCCCGTCATGATTGGTCGACAATCGGATATTTGTTCAGCCGGTGCCGATGCGATAGGATACAGGGTACGTACTCCCAGCCCCACATTCTACTTACATAACTTTGGTTATGCATTCTGTGCAAGTCATTGTGAATGCCTGCTTTAACCAACCACCTCATGTTATGTGGTGTAAGTGGTGAACTGACCCCGTCCCTGCAATGTTTGTCCTTGGAATCTTAGCGAACATGTTGAAACACTAGATGCCAACGCCATAGTTGTTATGGTTTGATTTTCGATCATGGCCTCTGTACAGGTTTGGTGTCCGCCTGTATATACCTTGGTGGGTTGGTAGCCGCCCTCTATGTGATAAGGGGCAGGGGGAGGGAGCTTGCAAAATACAGACACAGCCGAACAATAGACAAAGGATCGACAATGGGATCTAGAGGAGGGTGCTCTATTTTTTCTTCTCCGGCATATAAAACAGACAATGCGTGTGATCCAATCTGCCAACTTGCTATTCAGACTTGTCCCCTACTTTGTGTGTCTTCATGGTTTGATGTTGCGGAGCGGATGTTGTTGGTATCTGACTGTGATCTATCAAAGATATTCATTACCAATATTAATAGGCGGCTGTTTGCCTGGTAGATAGTCTTATCTTCGCCAGCTGCCCTGGTAGCGTTTATAGCTGCGAGGAGGCGGTTCGCTTTTGCTTGGTTTGCCTCGGATTGGTTGGCCTCCTTGTGGTTGAGAGGCGGAAGTCCGGGAGAAATCGGTAATTGACTAAGTTGCCGTGGCAAGTAGCACTGGTCAGGGGAGCTCCAATCGTGCAATGGAGCTTCCGAACTGACATCGATGAGACCGCGGAAACATGGGCACAATGAGAACTTGGTGCCGACAGAGGGCCTTGGGAGTGTTCGGTTTGTCGGGACGATATCTGGTTACAAGACGAGTGTTGATACCGATCTGTCTGTCAACTGTGGTGGGATATGAGCCAGATGGAGGTTACTTGAGAGCGAGTTACTTATGCGACGTTGGCTGTGATTCAACCTCTCGCGATGATTATTAGGATAAAGAAGAAGAGAATTAGTAAAAGAAGAGACTAGAAAAGTCTCGTGTTCTTCTCTTTTTGTGATGCGTATTAGACAAGTTTCTCTCATCTAGAGTCTTCGGAAAGGAGGGCTGGGCTTCTGCGAAGCGTTGAGAGGGGTGGCGAGGGGCACATCTGGCTCCTTGTCGAGGCTCGCTGTAAAGCAGTGGAGGCGGTTCTTGGAATGACTGGTCAAAGGAAAGTCGAGCTCGCTCTAGCTCGGCGTCTTTGTCCTTTTCTTTGTCGTTTTCGGAGTCTCGCTCGAAGTGCCACGACGGCACATTAGGCCATAACACTGGGAATGCTGCGTGTCGGGGGCGCCGGTTGAGATATGCCGGATTTTCCACAATAAAGACTTGAATTAGATGTATTCATTGTGTTATATCGTAGTGTTCTTCCCCAGTCAAGTCAGAAAGTTGAAGGGGCACCGGTGCCGGTCAGTATGACCCAGGGTCCTCGGCTCTCTCCTCAGCCGAGATACTGAGATCGTCCTCATCTGGATCGCGGGCCTCTAGAGAGGTGTGACGAGAATTAATATCAAATCAACATAATTGGTGTTCGCGTCCGGTGATGGAGGGGGAGAGCCGACTCCTGGAGGTTAGTCGCGACGAAGAGGCGGGATTGAGGGAAATGAACTTGATGTAAACCTGTCACAGGGACATTTCCGGCCTCCAAAAGCTCGTTTATCACGTCAAGCCCCCCTAGCGAAGCCCACAACAGTCCACGACCAGTGTCATAAACTCTCCAATCGATGTTGTGTTCTCGTAGTTCCGACGGGAAGTTGGGGGTGCCAGATTTCCACGCCTGTTCTGCTGACTACGCCCCCGGGTATGCCGTTTCGCAACTCAGTGCGGATAACGGGGAGCTCCGTTACCGGTGGCGCCATGTTGAGGGAGCCAAGCAAACGGGCAGAAATGAGGTCTTCGGCGATGGCGTCAGAGAGTGAAGGGTTGGGAAAGGATGAGTTTGGAGAAGCAGAGTGTGAAGAGGGACATAACAAGATGGAGATGTATGCTTACTTATGCTTTGATGGGGGCGAATGCAAAGAGGGGAAGTGTGAGGTCGAAGAAGAGGAAGAAGATGGAGAGAAGAGGATTTTTTAGAGCGGGTAAGGAGAAGAAATGAAAAGAGGTGGTGATTCACTCACTAAGGCTTCTCTGGGCTACGTCTGATCTTTCTCTTGTTGTTCTCTTGGTCTGGCCTAAAGCTGTAATGTGACTAAGAGACTCTCGAGAGCACATAGTATAAAATAAAATAAAGAAAACAGGGATCAATAGCTAAATGCCATATAAATATTAGAGAACTCACATAAAAAATAGAAGAGATTTTGTTAGATTATTGGGGAGTGTCTGTTAGATAAGATGAGAGAGCAAGGAGAAGATGTTAAGGTGGAGAGGCAGAGGAGCAAAGAGGCGGAAAGGGGTAAGGCTATGATTCACTGACAACCTGAAGTTGGTGAGAAAGAGAGAGAATGCCATAGAACGAGAGAGAACACTGGTTCATTCAGGGCGAAGCTTGCGAGCATCTTGAGTCACTGGCTAAGTAAGAGCATCTTTGGCTACGGCTCCCAAATCAATTATTCTCAAACTCCCTTAGCTCCATCTTTGATTGGGCTCCCATTGCAAACATTGCCAGTCTATCCTGCAATCCCTTAACCCTTCCAGTTACCACTCTCCCCATCCATGTTCGTACCAACACTATGGTCATGTGTAAATGGCTCCAGTTGTGAAAACCCTGTGCAGAGCGTAACTCCTGAGCAAGACAGTCGTAGAAGATGCGAGTGCCCCAAGCTCGCTGTCTTTTCGCCAGGTGTCGAGTTGTGATGGTGGGTTACCAAAGGTAATCTTCATCGGAGTCCGACCCAGACGAAGAACCTCGTTCCCCAGCATATTCCCAATCAACAAGAATCTCCTCATAGGTGAGGTCCCGATACCATTGCTCCTCCTAGAGACCGGCGGTGTCCCCCACCTCTATATTGCGCAGTAGGAGGGCTTTGTTGACAGTGGATTGAGAAATCCTGTCTCGAGGCATCGTTGACGGGCAGTGTATTGGAAACGTGTGCTGTTAGCTATCCATGGATACAAAACAGTCGCTAGAAATACACAGGAAACAACATACTTGGTGTGACAGGTTGGGAAATGGCCTTTTCGTCGCCGACAAGGTAGGTATTCAAGAATGATGCGATATAATTGGCTACTTGTGAGTCAAGTTCTTGTGCTTCCCATGCACTAGAAGCATATCGTAAATGATCAAGAATGCGAGGAGCGCTTCGATGTAGAGTTTGAGTTCAGGTTGCGAATTGGTTGTCGTGTCTGCTCGCTCTAAACGAGACCATCAGCCGCAATAGCAACGAATACGGTTACAGCACATGACGGGGTCAAAATGCAATGCTGCACAACACTCGATGTGTTCAGCACAATCACTTGTTTTATGAGATACATTGGATTTATGAGACGAAAACTGAAATCATTCGCAGTCCCCAGAATGGTCCTGCATGTTGGAAATAAGCAGCGCTCACCCAGCACTTTCTTTGCTTATGGCAGTGAAGCAGCTTGTTACATGGATAAAACCTGATTGTTCCATCTCACACATACATGTAGCTTATATATAGGTAGGTCATCCATCTAGACCCAGATGACCAGATTAAACTAATCATTCATACCCACCAGGAACTTTCTTCAGTATCTATCAATTGCCTCTCTAAGGGAGAGTAGGTCAACCCGTCTCGAGTCGCGTTTCTAGGTAGAATACCAGTTTGCCGGTTTGGGAAATCTGTGCACGGCAGTCATCCTCATCAAATCATCATCAGCATTTCTTCTTTAGATTATAAAAGAGCAGTCCTAATTTAGGACAAATATATTCAAGTCTATTCAATCATTATACTACGAGTTGATAAAGCCGCTTCTAATTCCCCGTGTTCTTATTTGAAACTCTAAATGGACGTCTTTCGGGTGTACAAGGTGTTGTTTGACATCTCATCTCATGACGAAGGCCAGGTGAATTCAACCCACTCACACGGAAACACTGCATTCGCCACGTTCAATTTCACATCAGTGACATGTCAAGACACAAGTAGATATATCTGAAACTGTGCAAATTCGTAGTCTCATTCGCTCATGCTACCTATTACATCCCAGCTCTAGATCTGTCCAACAGGTCTATATCTTAGTTTTCTGTCGGTCGTGGCTTCTCATTACATCCCATAGTTCGTTGTACATATACTCCAGTTTCTTAAGCAGTCGTCTTTTGGGGCTCTTCCTCGTGGGCGAGGCTGGTGGTGCCCATGACAGCGCTCTTCTCGATATCGTTGGGAAGGTTACCCAGGGCACGGTCGCCAAACATGAGATCGATCTCCTCGAGAGAAAGTCCCTTGGTTTCGCGGAAGAAGAAGAGGAGGACGGGGAGGGTGATGACAAGGTTCCAGGCTGTTTCACGTTAGTTGGTGGTTTCATATGGTAAAGTGGAATCTGTGACATACCAACGAAGAGGAAGTAGAACTTCCAGCCAAGCTCCTTAAGACCGTAAGGGCTGACCTGGGCCCAGAAGGTAGCAACAAGCCAGTTGCCGATACCGGTGGCAAAGGCGCATCCCTTTCCACGGATCTGGTAGGGCATGATCTCAGCCATATAAGTCCAGCTGACAGGGCCGAAAGAGAGGGAGAAGATGATTGTGACGCAGAAGAGGAAGGCAACACCAGCAATGCTGAGACCTGTCTTCTCACCGTCGACGTTCTGGCTGTTGATGGCGCTCTCGCAGATCAGGGCGACGGTGATGGCCAGGATACCGTAGATCAGAGGACGCTTTCGGCCGATTCTGTCAGCGATAAAGGTGATGAAGAACAAGTCTAGAAGTGGTTAGTAAGCTGCTGGAGTTGTGGGGAACCCCGTGGGGAGCTTTATATGGGAAAACCTACTGGCGATGGGACCGCAACAGTTGTAGATGCCGGCAACGAGCAGCTTTTTGCTTCCAGTAAATCCCAATGACTCATACATAATAGTCTGGTAATAGCCAATCACGTTGATTCCTGTTCTACGAGTCAGAATTGTGGTTATCGAGGTATCGCCAGTTTTGGGTGTGGTGTTTTGGCGATTTTCACCACATATACGTACCAGTGAACTGAGTAAACACTTGGACCAGGGTACCAAGAGCCAGACGCTTCCTCCATTGAGGAACCTTGAACATAACAAGCCATCCGGGGGCGGTGGCGGCCTTCTCAGCGTCAATGGTCATCTTGATCTCCTGGAACTCGGCCTTGACCCAGTCGTCGTTGTGGCCATCATAATGAAGCTTGTGGAGAATCTTCATTCCCTCCTCCAAGCGGTCAGAGGCAATGAGATGTCGGGGGGTCTCTGGGAGCCACATCATGCCAACGCACAGGAGGGCTGAGGGGAGGGCCTGGAAAGCCAGGGGGAATCGCCACTGGAAGGATGAGTGATCACCCATGTGGTGACTTCCATAGCCAATCCATGTGGAAACGATGAAACCAACGCCAATCATCTGCTGGGCGAGACCAACGATGAGACCACGGTTCTTGGGGCTGGCACATTCGGACTGGTAGACGGGGACTGGGGAGCCTGTAAGCCAGAGCGTGGAGATGGGGAAACAGGGAACTCACCACTCATGGAAAGAAGACCAATTGCAAATCCTGCAATGATACGGCCAATCAACATCATAGCAAGACTAAAAACTTGGTTAGCAGGTCAGGTCATGATGGCTCGCAGATCTCTCCTTACTGGTAGGCCGCCGCTTGGAGAACACCGCCGACAGTGCAGATCAGAGCGCCGATTCCGATTGTCATCCTTCTGCCGTACTTGTCCATGATGACACCTCCGAAGAGGGCACCAAAGACGGCTCCGCCGTTGAAGGTCGAGTTGATGGCACCGACGATGGGCGATGTGTCTGTCGTGTCAAAGAAGTTGAGGAAGTTCTTGGATGCAATGACATCCGTCATCACACCGGAATCATATCCGAAAAGGAAGGAGCTGAAAAAGTTATTAGAATGTTGTGTTTTGATCTGTTGAGAGGTGCGTGTGCATACCCAATGGCTGCAAAGCAAGCCAGGCCAATGTTGTAGGCTTTTCCCATATTGAGGGTCCAACTCTATGGAGTTGTGTGTAGTTGTTTGTAGTTGTGTATGTGAATAAAAGGCAAGAATGCCAGGAATCTTGTAGTCGATGATCGATGTCGAGAAAAGTCGGCTCAGAACGCGGTGCCTCGAGTCTATTTGTATCAAGACCTTGCCATGGCTCCATTCTCGAGCCTCGCTCAGGTCCGTGATTTTTCGACATGCTATGCTACGCTACCCGTGTCTCCTCCTGATCTCCGTTGACCCACAGAACTTTACTTCCCCAGGGGACCCCCCGTGGGCATCTCCGCACCGTCATGCTACCAGCGGACAGACCATCACGCAAGGGTAACGGGTTCCAGCGTCTATTCTCTTTAGCCGCGCTGCGAACTGCGTCTGGCACATGACGGGCAAGACAAAGAGAAACGGCCCGTCTCCAAGGTCGAGATGCAAATCTCCACTCACCCCGGCTTCAACCGACGCTCTCTGTTGGTGTCTCGATCCAGTGTCGTGACGGGTCTGCAGGGCTCTGCACCTTGTCCCTGACGCGATTCATCGTCGGCCCCGAGCGGCTGGGACAGCTAAAGCCTCCACGTGCCGGCCGTCAGCCGTCGCCGTCTCACCGTCGCCGGGTAAAGTGGGAAATGGTATTATCCAGCCTGTCAGAGGCAAGTCGAGTCAGTGGATGTCGTCTAACGACCGTGTTTGAATTGGATCAGCCTCCATCGCTAATGCCAAGCAGCCAAGGCAGGAGGCGTTCGAGAGCCGAACCACACGCCTATGATCTGACCAGTTCCGTTGCCGTCCGTCAGCCACAGCTTGCCGTGTGCCGGACGTAGAACGGGCAAGGGGTCCCGGCACGGTGGGGCCGGCAAGGCGGACCTAGACTCCGGTTAAATGCTGTCTCTGTGGAACTCGTCGTGAGGGAACCTTTGATGCTGGTGTGTCTTTTATGCGGGCCAATCGCAGCAGAGCTCGAGTTCCTATGACCCGAACCCCGGGTTGCCCGATTTTGACAGCAACAACATCATATCAGATTCAGAGCAGGCGAGGTTGTCGGTCAATCCATCGGTGATCGAGCTACTCGGTCATCCGAGTTTAAGATGTAAAGAATACTGATCTCTGGGGTAACAATACGGCTACGCCCGAGATGAGTGTGTGGTTGCCACCCATGCGAGAGAACGCATGTTCATGTCCTTGGCGTAATCGGCTATTTGAGCATAGTTGCCGGGCAAGAAATAAACGAGACATGAACGAGATACAAGAACATCAGAGACGTTTAAAATACAATTAAAACGTCAAAAACATATATCATAATGAAGGGAATACTTTAGAGCTCTTTTGTCTATTCTTCCTATATTTTATTGACCATCTTGAGAGAGGAGAAGGCTAATATATTTACACTGGCGTCTCGTTTTTTTCTTAACCCGCATGCATGGGAGTTTCATGATTTGCATCGTAAATGGCTGAAATATGTGTCTTGTTACCCTGGTCCCTTTGGGTGGCAATACTACTACGCTTGGCGCAGCGAAACACATGTACATATGTGTTCCAGAACGAATTGACAGACGGTACATGTGATGCTACAGTCCCATCCGGCATATTACAGAGAATAAGCAAGCACTTCTTGGTATACATTTTGGCAGTTGGTTCATGAGGTCTCATCGACGAGTTGGTTGCCATTCACGACCTAAAAATATCTAGAACTAACTGCATAAGGTTTGTGGAATACTTCTCCTCTGTCTTGGATATTGTCATGACTTTTGAAACTGTGTGTGGATAAAGTCATGACAAACCAGGATTCTTTTTACAAATTATGATCGTGTTGGTATGTTCAATAACATACGTAGTGTACAAAGTATTGCCCCTATTACGTTCAACATTCACCTTGTAATTACCCTGAAGCTTGAATAGCCGAACAAGCTGTCTCAAGTAGTCGTCATAATAAACGAAGCTACTCATAGAAAACCCCAGTAACCTGGTTCTTCTGTTCTTAGTGGCGTGTAGTGTTTTATTGCAGGGTAGATCATCCCATTCAGCGCTGGGAGATCTCCGCCCCAGTATGCTGTAACATGACCAAAACACCACCAAGATATTCTTGATTTTAGCCTCCACCTGACAGTCCCGATAATGAACATTCAGCTGTTAATGATGGCATCTCACATTTCTTGCTTCTTGTCATTGAACAAACCATGTCACCTCCTTGAACGCTGTTCGGGCATGACCCAGCCGCGCGGCACAGTCGATACACGAACCCGTGGGAAAACTTGCAAGTAAACAAGCTGATCCATCAAGCATAGGATCACTTTCCATGCAAAAACGATCGCCATCTCCAGCTTCTGTGTCGTCCGTAACCAGACGCGTGGTAACTCAGCCAAAACGGCACCGGTAGAACGGATCATGAGCGTGTGGAGTCATGCGTGGCACGAGCTTCCGGTTAAATAGGGACACCGGGTAGATTCAACTTTAATGAGAGAGATCTAGCGGGTCAAACATTTTATCCTTTCAACATCACACACCCCCCATCATGAGAAGAGTTGAGGCTCTCGCGAGGAGCCGGGTCTTACACGGGAGTTGACCGAAGCCCGCCGGGGCCCGCTCGCAGAGCGCCCCACCCTGATCACCCAATCAAAGGTCACATGGGCCGTCCTGTTTGCCGTTTCCGGCAACCGTCATGGCTCCAGGTCGGCTCCGCTAAAAGGAGGCTGAAAAGCAATGCTGGAACTGGGTAAGGGCTCCAGGGAGGAATGTGGGCGGGGCACAGTTTGTCATGACGAGGGATTGGCTTCATCACAAGGCAAGCAGAGATTTTCTTTCTAGCGAGAGTGTACGGAGTAGAGAAAGCCTGGACCACGGAGGCCGGACCCTCACAACTCTCCGGAATCGCCCGGGGTTGTGATCCTTCCTTCAAGCGATCTTACCCATGACCAAGGACCAGACCACTGGGTCTAGGATAGCACATGATTGGGAGATGGTATTGTTGAAAGGTCTGATGGCAAAGTGGTTTGGCGAGAATTACCCCATATGCTCTAGATCGGCTTACCCCTGTACTAGTTCTGCGGAAAGGCCTGACGGCAAAGTGATTTGCGAAAATTACCCCATATGTCCTAGATCGGTTGACAGCTGCATTAGTCCTGTTGGGTTGCTCGGACGCCCCCGCCCCCTGGCCTCATGGATTCTTTTCGACTTGGTGTTCTAGATCGAGAGCTCATGAGGATGGCAATGCTGCGCTCTCGTCTCTTCATTTGACTTAGCCGAGGTTAACAATCACTGGACAGATTAATGACAATGGAATCGTAAAGAGAGTGTTGAGCAGAAGAATTTGCAATGCTCCTTTTGTATTGACTATTGCCTTGAAAGGCATGGCATGATGGCTTGTGTGTCATGAGGTTGACCTACTTTTAACAAAATTGAATAGAGTAGTAAAATAGGAAATCATAAATCATATCATTAAACTATGTAGACTTTCATTCTATCCAAATCATCAAGTGCCATTCAATCAATAACCCAATCCTTTATAGGGCCTCAATCGACACGGGAGCATCTCCCTCAAGGTCACGACCCTTCTCCACAACCTTGAAATCGCCCTTGAGAGCCTGAGTGCCCTCAAGCTTACCATCAGAACCGACAGTAAGCTCGGCAACAACCTTGCCATCGCCGTCGACAACCGTCGTCTTGGCGCCAGGGGAAGTCTGGTAGAGGGCAACCTCGACATCGTTGGCGTAGTCGTAAGCGGCTCCGACCTGCTTGCGGCTGCCGAGGACAAGGATGGTGTTCTCGCGGACGTACAGGGGAAGCGTGCCAAAGGCGTGCTTCTCCTTAAACCAGCCAGGTCCAGTCTTGACCTCGTTGGTGAAGTAAGACGTCCACTTGCCCTTGGGGAGGTAGAACTCGACCTCGCCCGACTCTTCGAAGACGGGGGCCGCAAGCAGCTGGGATCCGACCATGAATTGGCGGTCGAGGTACCAGGCTGTGGGGTCGTTGGGGAACTCGAGAGCCACGGATCGGAGGGACATGGGGATACCACCCTCGATCGACTCCATGGCCTGCGCGTAGAAGTACGGCATCAGACGCGTCTTAAGCGCCGTGAACTTGGCGAGGGTCTTGGAGCAGCCCTCCTCGGTCTGGTCGTCGTTGTCGACGGTCCAGGGCACACGGTAAGAGTTGCTACCGTGGAGACGGCTGTGACTGCAGAGAAGACCCATAGCAACCCATCGCTTGTAGATCCACGGAGGTGGGTAACCCTCGAAGCCGCCGATATCACAGCTCCAGAAGGAGTATCCACTCAGACCCATGGAGAGACCACCACGGACGGACTCGGCCAGAGCCTCAGGAGTCGACTCGCAGTCACCGCCCCAGACAAGAGGGAATCTTTGGGTTCCGGCACAGGCAGCACGGGCGTAGAGGACAGCCTCGTCCTTGCCGTATCGCTTCTGCACGGCCTCATAGACAAGCTTGTTGTAGAGGAAGGCGTAGTAGTTGTGCATCTTGTGAGGGTCGACGTTGGGGTCGTGCCACTGGACGTCGAGCGTGGGGATACGCTCGCCAAAGTCGGTCTTGAGGGCATCGACACCCTTGTCGAAAAGGCCGTTGAGGCACTCGACGTACCAAGCGCAAGCCTCAGGGTTGGTAACGTCTAGAAGACCCATACCGGCCTGCCACAGATCCCACTGCCAGACATCGCCGTTCTTGCGCTTGAGCAGATAACCCTTCTCAGCGGCATGCTTGAAGGCCTCACCAGCCTGGCCGATGTAGGGGTTAATCCAGACACAGACCTTCTTGCACAGGCCGCTCTCCTTGAGTCGGGCGATCTGAGCCTTGGGGTCCGGGAATCGCTCGGCGTCAAAGACAAAGTCTGTCCAGCGGAAACCCTTCATCCAGAAGCAGTCGTAGTGGAAGACGTCGACGGGCGAGCCGCGGGCCTTCATGCCCTCGAGGAACGAGTTGACGGTGGCCTCGTCGTAGTTTGTGGTGAAGCTTGTGGTCAACCAAAGACCGAAGCTCCAGCTGGGAACTTTGTTGGCCTTGCCAGTAAGGGTGGTGTACTTCTTGAGCACATCCTTGGGCCCGTCGCCGTAGATGATGTACATCTTAAGACGCTGGCCCTCAACGGTGGTCTGGACTCGGCAGCATCGCTCGCTGCCAATCTCCATGTCCACACGGCCGGGGTTATCGATAAAGACTCCGTATCCGCGGTTGCTCATCCAGAACGAGACGTTCTTGTAAGCCTGGTCACTGGAGGTGCCTCCATCGGCGTTCCAGAGGACGACGTTCTGGCCGACCTTGTTCCAGGCGCCGAAGCGCTCTCCAAGGCCGTGGACCGACTCGCCGACCGAGAGAGTCGTCTGCATAAACATGTAGTGCTTAAAGTCTCGCATGTCACCCAGCTGCATGGGCGTGCTGGGAGCGGTTGTGTAGGCGAAGCCGGTGCTGCGGTTGCCCAGTGTCGTGAGGTGCTTGGAGCCGTCGGTGCTGTGCAGCTTGATCTCAAAGTTGTGAGTGTCGGGATGGATCGTGGCGGACAGGGAGCCGGACTGCAGAGTCGTGCCCTTGTCGCTCTTGACGATCTTGCCCTCGACAGAAGGCTTTCCATCGGGGAAGAGGTCAAAGTGAGGGCCCTTGTTCTGGGCACCGGCCCAGTGTGTCGACTCGATTGAGATGACGCCGTCCATCTCGGCCTTGAGGTCGAGGGTCACGGTCGGCTGGTTGAGGGTGTCGCCACGGGAGTTGATGTGCTTGACCGGGCACAGCAGGTTCAATGCCTGCTGGTCCTCCTGGGGAGTGATCTCGTAGACGTCCTCGGCATACTCGGTGCGGACGCCCTCGGCGGGCAGCCACATACCATCGCGCAGATGCATGGTGTTGTAGGTGAGAATATGATGAATAGAGAGAAGTGTTTTTGGCTCAATTGGCCGTGTCTGAGGGGAATCAACTCAAGAGAAGATTGCTCGAGGGAAAAACGGCTCCCTTTGAATCAGAAAGGTAACACAAGAGACCATGGTCTCACTCTCCACCTCCCATCATGGAACCTCATCCTCACGACTCTTAGCATCCCACGAGGCAAAGCTCAGATCAGAGCAATTCAACCGCCTCCAACACGTCGTCATCATTGGATCCAGCTTCTTCCTTTCCCCTCCCGACCCCACCATCTCTCATGACATGGCAGCTTCTGCAAGCTCGTCCCAAAAGGCCCATGACCCTGCGGCGTCATTCGCCCGGCTCGGACAGCAGACACATCATGCTTTCTCAAGCTAGTGCTGTGAGTTTTACTGCCTGTATGCCGACTTACTGACCGGGGCACACCCTGGCATGGCTCGATTGGCGGGTTAATAGCCTGTAGCCCACCCGGCTAAATACAACCATACCATCGTGGGGTTTCCAGGGCGTTTTTCTTGACCTACACCGACCTTGTCTCTATCCGCTCACCTGACTGATTCACTCTATCCTCTCATCAGTTCATCTCCTCTTGCGTCCCGTCCCGTGCTAGGAACTTCGGCGCGTCGTTCCACCATCCGCTCTGGGCCTCCGACCCCACGGTGAGCCTCTGCGGCCCCCGGTCTCATCTCAGTTCCACGAATCCCAGGTCCTCGTCGTCCCCTTCTTCCTGCCCGTCTTGGGCTCTGCTCCCGTCCTTCAATATCCACAGATGCCGCCAATTGGTGGCGTCCCCGCATTTCCCCAGGGCCAGGAGCCACACCACGGCACTTGGTGGTGCGACGAACCATGATGATGATCTCGGTGTCATGTCCCAATGGTATATTGATCCCGCAATTTACGGGCAGATACATCGTCTGATGTTATTGTGCTGTGTACTCTTGTATCTAGGTGATCAAGTTGAGTCCCAGAGGCTTTACAGTCTTGACCATTGACCATTTCAACAACTACCGAGAAAAGCAACATCCAGCAAGTAATGTCTCAGGAATAGCTCCATTCATGATACTCTTCGTATAACACACTCTCAAACCACCCCCGAGCTTCCGAACAAGCTAGTCATGTACAAGTGGTGCTACCAAAACAGCAAGGGTCCCATCGTAGAGGGTCCTATGTGACTTGAGGGCATGTGCCATGAGCCTCGGGCTATCACTTCACGATGACCAGCCTGAACGGTTAATTATGTAGTCTCCTTGGCTCCATCAAGTCGACAATAAAATGCCGCTGATCCTCCCACTCAAAGCTCTGCTCTCCAGCCTTCTCACGGGATAGCTTCAAGCCATCAACATGAAGCTCTCATCATATCTCTGCGCGGCGGTCCTGGCCACGGCTGGTCAGGCCGCCAAGGACACGCCGCTGTACAAGGACCCCAAGGCCTCTGTGGATGATCGTGTTGCCGATCTCCTCAAGCGCATGACGGTCAAGGACAAGATGGCCCAGCTCATCCAGGGCGACATGTCCAACTACCTCAACCTCACCGATGGCAGGGTGAACAAGACAGGCCTGGCCTGGAACATGGAAAACCGTGCCAACTCTCTCTGGACTGGTCTGTATGCCAAGATGGAGACAGTGAAGAAGGCTGCAAAGCTGGCACAGGACTATATGCTCAAGGAGACTGAGCTCGGTATGTTTCACCCCACTCATCATCTTGTCAAACACTAACAGTCCTTAGGTATCCCTACCTTTGTCCAGAGCGAGGGTCTCCATGGCGTCTTGATTCTCAATGGCACCATCTTCAACTCTCCCATTGGCATAGGATGCTCCTTTAACCCTGAGCTCGTTGAGAAGATGGCAGGCGTGATTGCTACTGAGAGCCGAGCTCTTGGCATTAACCAGCTGTTTTCCCCTCAAGCTGATCTCGCCCGAGAGTTGCGATTCGGCCGAGTGGAGGAGTGCTTCTCCGAGGACTCGTACCTGTATGTTCCTTTGCCAGATGGGACCAATTGATGTACTAATGGCTCTACAGCGCAGGAGAAATGTCATATCGGTACGTCAAGGGTCTTCAGGCTGGAGGCGTGTCGGCCATGGTCAAGCACTTTGTAAGTTGAAACTCACCAAGACTTACCGGCACAACTAACATGCGTGTAAAGGCTGCTTTTGCTACCCCAGAGCAGGGTATCAACACCGCTCCAGTCCACGGTGGTGAGCGCGAGCTGCGGTCTCTCTACCTCCCACCTTTGAAGCGGGCCATCATTGATGGAGGTGCTACCTCTATCATGTCTTCCTACAACTCCTACGATGGAGTCCCAACTGTCTCCGACTCTTACCTTCTCACTGATATCCTTCGTGATGAATGGGGTTATGAGTACTATGTCATCTCTGACGCTGGTGGCACTGCCCGTCTCGCCAACGCCTTCTACATCTGCCCTATTGAGGACAACGAGTGCATTACTCTCGAGGTATGTGCCCATACAGCCTTGACTCCTGGCATATTCTAACTAGTTACAGGCCCTCCCCGCTGGTAACGATGTCGAGATGGGCGGTGGCTACTGGAGCTACGAGTCCATCCCCGACCTTGTCAAGTCTGGCAAGCTCGATGAGGCAATCCTCGACAAGGCCGTGTCCCGCGTGCTCCGCTCCAAGTTCACCATGGGTCTTTTCGAGAAGCCATTCACTGGCGTCTCTGACGACAAGATCTGGGACTACATCAACACCAAGAAGCACAAGAAGCTCGCCCGCGACCTTGATGCTGAGAGTATCGTGCTCCTCGAGAACCACGACAACGTGCTGCCCTTGAAGAAGGACGCCAACGTGGCTGTTATTGGTCCCATGGCCCATGGCTATGTCAACGTGAGTAACTTGCCCATTGATTTGAACAACCCAACGATACTAATCCAAACCCAGTACGGAGACTATGTCATCCACACTGCCCCATCTCGTGGCATCACACCCCTCGACGGCATCAAGGCCGTTAGCAAGGGCAAGGTCACCTACGCTAAGGGCTGTGAGCGCTGGTCCAACGACGACTCTGGCTTCGATGAGGCTGTCGCCGCCGCCGAAAAGGCCGATGTCGCCGTTGTCGTTGTCGGAACCTGGTCCCGCGACCAGAACGAGCTCTGGGCCGGCCTCAACGCTACCACCGGCGAGCACATTGACGTTAGCAACCTCGACCTCGTTGGTGCCATGCCCAGACTCGTCAAGGCCATCATCGAGACCGGCAAGCCCACCGTTGTCGTCTACAGCTCTGGCAAGCCCATCACCGAGCCCTGGATCTCCGAGGAGGCCGCCGCTCTCGTCCAGCAGTTCTACCAGTCCGAGCAGGGCGGATACGCTCTTGCCGATATCCTCTACGGCGAGGTGAACCCCTCTGGAAAGCTCTCCGTCAGCTTCCCCTACGACGTCGGAACTCTGCCCATCTACTACGACCACCTCAACTCTGCTCGCACCTGGCCCAACCCCGGCAAGGTGTACGAGAACGGCACCATCGTCTTTGGCAGCAACTACGTCCTTGAGAACCCCACCGCCCTCTACGAGTTTGGCTACGGTCTCTCCTACAGCAAGTTCGAGTTCTCCAACATTGCCGTGTCCAAGGAGAACGTCACCGCTTCCGACACTGTCACCGTCTCTGTCGACGTTGCCAACAAGTCGAAGCGAGACGGCGCCGAGGTTGTGCAGCTGTACGTCAAGGACATGCTCGCTTCGGTCGACGTGCCCCGATTCCGGCTCAAGGGCTTCAAGAAGGTCACCGTCAAGGCCGGCAAGACCACCACTGTCAAGATCGACCTCAAGGTTGCTGACTGGGGTCTGTGGGACCGCAAGATGAAGTACGTCGTCGAGCCTGGTGACTTTACCGTCTATGTCGGCAACTCGAGCGAGAACTTCAAGGGCAATGTGACAGTCACTGTTGCGTAAAAGAAAGTCATTGGGGGTGCACGTGTAGATACTTCCGCTTCGCATGAAACGCCTTAGTTGTACATTACGATTTTGAATACGAATTAGCTTTGGAGTTCATTTATCAGTCCCGTGCCTTTATCATCTTCAAGAGTGATGTTGTGATCTGACTCGACAACGGACTTAGGCGTAGAACTAGCACCAATATGTCATCGTGGAATACTATAACAGTCGTCACATTGGTATCTATCATATATCAACTACCCAAGAGTGACTGAATTTCCCACTCCTACATAACTTTCATCCAAGATTCGAAAACTGCTGCATGATTAGATATTGCTCTAGTCAAAGGCCTGGCTAGTTGCTTACATTCTCTGGAGAGTTTGTGATTTCTTCAAAAGCCTGAAGCGTCTCGAATCCCATGGCAGCCAGTGGTTCAGTGCCATCATCCACAACCTAGACCGTTAGCAACGCTTCCAAAGACATAGATAGATTAGACTTACCCAGCCCAAAACAACCTTGGCTGCCTTGTGGCCCTTGCTCTGGCGAACACCCATGAGCGCTAGGCCTTGCAAAACGAGGTTTGACTGTGGCATTGCCGGGACAATTGGTGCAAGGATGCCACTAATGTCCTCAGTATGAGACAACAGAGCTGGCACGTGTGTTGCCAGAGAGCCATGCTGCTTCGAGATAATAATAGTGCCGAGTAAACTGCCCGTCGCGTCCTTTGCACGCACAATTCCACATGACTTAGTGTCTGACAGAGCGTATCGATACAGCTCAAGGATCTCAGCATTGGCGTGTGTACGCACGTGGCTGAGGACGCCGTCCCCGTTATCCAGGCCGTGAATCAGGTCAAAGCTGATGTTGGCTCTTTGAATGCTTTGTAGTAGACCTTCTGGGGCAGACCAATTCGGGAGGTCTTGGATAATCATGTTGGTGACCCTGCGGGGAAATTGCACATCCCAGCCGCTGTTTGAGAACCACTCCTTGACAGTATTCACCTCGATGTCGACGGGGATTCCCAGGAAGACGCCAGGAAAAGCAGACCCAAGTTGGACCTTTTTGATCCCACGTCGCTGCATGAGACTCCTGAGCGCCCGTCGATGGAGGGATCTACCGATGGATACATCCCGTTTGGAAGGATCAACAAAGATCGCTGCCAAGATACCGACTCCGTGCAAAAAGTATGTAGCAGCGAAGCCATACAGAGCCCCCGTGCTGCTGTTTCTCACAACCATGTGAGCCTCGGCAATATTGGGGTTCTTTAGTTGAAAGGTGGCAGCAGTTGTCGTCCGGAGAAATTGTAGATCTGGAGCACTTGCTCGGTGGATAGCCCGTAAAAGGTCTTCTAGCCCAGAGGCATCGCGGTCTGGGTGGTACTCCTCAACGAGCCAGTGTTGTCTTGATTTGAGGACCTTCTTGCTCTTCCTCAGGGTGCCCGGTAAAGTCCCAAGAGGTGTAATATCTCCCACAAGTGCCCTAGCAAGAGCGTGCAGAGCATTCTCCGTAAAGTCAAAGGTGCACAGGTAGGTGCCAATCGACTTGTCCATGGCAAAGTCGTATGGTGAACTGACTGCAACCACGATCAACTGCTTCTTCTGGCCTCTGCTCCGAAGCATCGCGCACATCATGTCGACGTGCTTGGTAAAGCCAGCTTGGTAGAGGTTTCGGTTGGCATCAGCCGTGACAATAATGATACAAGATGCCCTATGGATCAGGTTTTCATGCACTATGTTGATTAGCAAATGTGCTTTCCAAAGCTGAAAGCCATCTCACCTGGACGAACTCCATTCGCTGTATAGCTAGTATGGAGCAACTTCTCGTTGCGGGCTCGCGCAAGAGATTTGCCAAACTCTCGAAACACGCCCTCTCCGCTCATGATGGCACTGCGGTCTCGGTCATTATGTGCCCACATGTCGTGAGCACCCCACGCTTGGCTTTGGTTACCCTTGGCACTGAGGAGTTTTTTGGTAAGAGAGGATGCGGGAAGTGGTTTGACCAAGGGCGTGAGTAGAAGTAATTCTTCTCCCGGGTGCATTGAGGCAGAAAGCGGGAGTAGCTTCTCCTTATCCCGAATGACAGTGATGGAGTCATCATAGGCGCGGAGTGATAGGGCAAGGTGGGATGGGTGAAGTTGAGAGAGGAGGGAAATGCCTGGAGGATTCAGTGCCTTGTTCCAAGATGTGCAAGTCGACTTTAGCTGAAGCACTCTCCTCAGCGAAGTAAAGATTCTCTCCTTAGTGATGATGCCGTTCTCGTAGCCCAGCTTCAATCCCTTGATAGCTTCGAGCTGAACATCGTAGGCACGGCAGAGGAGGACCAGATCACAGCCCGCCTCCACTGCCATGACAACACCGTTCTGTACACCAAGTTCATGACTGAGGGCCTCCATCTCCAAGCATTCTGAGATGGCAACACCGTTGAAACCGAGCTCATCGCGGAGCAGGTCATCCACCACTTGGTCGGATAGACAAGCATGGCTCACGCTCATTGATGGGTTGGAGATACCACAGCCTCCGATGAACATGGCATCCAACTTGCCGGACCCAATGGCGTTTCGAAAGGGAACCAGAGCGCTTATGCTTAGCTCTTCCAGTGTCTGGGTAATGATGGGAACGTCTAGATTTGAACCAAGAAAGTCCAGGTTTCCATACGAAGGGAAGTGTTTCCCGCAGGAAGCTATCCCTGCGTCACGGATTCCTCTCAGGGCTGCAAGACCATACTGAGACACTTCCTGCGGGTCGTCTCCCGTTGCGCGAACACCCAGAGGCTGGTAGCGAGCGTTGTTCAAGACATCAAGCACTGGACCTAGCATGAGGTTTACACCACAAGCAGAGATCTCAGTTGCTGTGGCCTTGGTGACTTCGTAGGCAAGGTCTGCTCGACCTGTGGCCGCAACTCCCATTGCACTTGGAAATTGACAGACATAGTCCTCGTCAAACAGACTGTTGACGCCTCCATTCTCTTGGTCAAGAGCAATCAACAGCGGTTGTGGATGACCCGCATTCTTGGCGATAGTCTGTAGTTCTTGAACAAGTTCAGCAGTTTGTTGGGCAGCTTCAAAAGGTTAGTATGGTTCATTGCCTTTGAGTAGATAGCTAGCAAGTGACTCACACTTTAGATTCTTGGCAGTGAGGATAATAGAGCCGAGATGGTGATCTTCGATAAGGCTTCTGATCTGGGGGGTGACTTCAGTGCCATCCCAACCCATAATCAGGATCTGCCCAATGGCACTACAAGCAACCAGTTAGCATGAATGGCAGACATATCGTTGCTGCACCCTCCTCCGAGTGTCGGAGCCGAAGGTGGAGGCCCCTTGACACTTGACAGCTGCCGTTGGAACCGGACGGACTCCTCGGGGTGCCGGAGCGGAGCAGAGTGGTGGGTTGGTGGTTGGAGGCTTGGAGTGGGTACGTACCGGTCGAGATCCTGCCATATTGGATCCAGGTCGGCGTCGTCGGTGCTGTGGGCCATGGTCTGTGGGCGGCGGTGACGATGATGCCTCGTCACATGATACTTGCTTCTTCTCTGATGCCGGTTGCTGCGATCGCCCCTCAACGTCCCCGTCGTCGTGTGCTTGAGGTAACGATGCGATGCATTGCTGTAGTCTTCGCTCGAGGATGAGGAGGATGCTGACCCGGGAGGGGCCATGGCTGCTAAACTTCGGTAAACGGGAATGGCGCGTCCTGGTTGGCTGAGGGCCGAGGATACCTTGTGTCGGGCTGGGTGGGGTTGTCAGGTTGTCTTATGGCCGTTGCTCGGTGATCATGGGTTGCGCCCCATGAGTTAACGTTACATGAACAATGACAGCAACTGAGAGTCGGCGGCAACAGGACGGCGATGCCATGCAGTGGCCAGTTTCACGTTGTGTCGACTCGAGACAGATCCGAAAAGGTAAGGATGAATGTTGCTCTTGGTTCGGATGGACGAATGCCACGCTCTTGTATCCAGACAGTCGACTCCATCGATACCCCGGTCTATCAACAAGAGTCAGGAAGGGCACCATACCAGGTCCACGACTGCCTTGTTGTGACTCGGGTCTCCACACAGTTCTTATGTGCCTTCCATGATGGCACCGTCCGGATGGCACTGGGACTAATTGCCATCCACGGTGCTGGGTAATTACACTGAATCGTGATGGTGACGAGATCTTCCCTGGCTATCCGGGAACGTGGCCGTTTTCGGCGCCTTGATAGGTTTTTTTTTAAGGTTTCCTTGCGTCTGGTGATAGCCTCTGGCGAGTACTAGTATGCCATGATTCTCTTCCAATTTGCACCTCATTTGTCCCTCGTGGACAGTAACGCCAAGACGGCCAACAACCACAGGCGCTCTACGCAAACATCTCTGACACTTCACTTACAGACTCTTCTACAGACACTCCCAACTCCATCACAACCATGCCTGCCGCCATCTCCCCAACGCTGCCACCCACTGGCATCACCAAGTTTACTAACTGTCGTCTCCTAAAGCGAGGCGATCTTGTCTGGGAGGACCTGTGGGTCAGCTCGGCCACCGGCAAGATCGTTGACAGCCAGGCTTCCTTCTACGGCGAACTCCATCTCCCTGATTCGACCATCGACCTTGGTGGGCGCATCATCGCCCCTGG
The DNA here is from genome assembly GCA_011033785.1 of Fusarium cf. falciforme. Classification (NCBI taxonomy): domain Eukaryota; kingdom Fungi; phylum Ascomycota; class Sordariomycetes; order Hypocreales; family Nectriaceae; genus Fusarium; species Fusarium cf. falciforme. The sequence goes on along the minus strand of WESZ01000190.1, from coordinate 19,629 downwards.
TCTGATCGAGTGCCAGCTGAATGGAGCTTTTGGCTTCAACTTTTCGACCCTGCTGGACGACATGTCCGAATATGGCAAAAACATGGAGCAGGTCAATCGCCTACTGGTCAAGACAGGGGTGACATCGTACATCCCGACAATCACGAGCCAGCGCCCCGAAATGTACCAAAAGGTGAGCTCTCCCTGGGGATAGGATTGGATGGTGGGGATCACACATGAGGCTAATGCTCCGGCAGGCACTCCCGTATCTGGGCCCGTCTGGGGAACGGCGCATCGCCTATCATGGGGCCGAGTCACTCGGCGCTCACTGCGAGGGTCCGTTCCTGAGCCCCACCAAGAACGGCGTCCACAATGTCGACGTTCTCTTACAGGCGCAGTCTATTGAGGACCTGGAGCGATGCTATGGTCGCGAGAACATGACTCCTCGTCAAGATGGAACCAAGTTGCCCATCAAGATGATCACTGCTGCCCCCGAGCGAGGACAGATGATGAGCCTCATCCCCGAGATCACGTCGAGGGGCATCATCTATTCTGTTGGCCACACCGAGGCCACATATGAGGAAGCATCCCAAGCAGTTAGCAATGGTGCCAGAATGATTACTCACCTCTTCAACGCTATGCGCCCTCTGCATCACAGAAACCCGGGCGTCTTTGGTGTTCTGGGCAAGGCCGAGAGCTTGCCAAGACCCTTCTTCGGCATCATTTCTGATGGCATCCACTTACACCCCACGACCATCAAAATCGCCTACAACGCGCACCCTGACGGCTTCATCCTCGTCACGGACGCTATGCATCTTGTCGGTCTCCCAGATGGAGCTTACCCATGGACCAATGGGGAAGGTACATGCAATATTATTAAGAAGGGATCCAAGTTGCTGCTCGAGAACTCGGACACGATTGCCGGAAGGTGAGTAACTATTTCGTATTAGCAATTGTGGCTGCTGACCTTGGCCAGTTCGATTACGCTGCTCGAGTGCGTCAACAACTTCATGCAATGGACGGGAGCAGGCATTCCGCAGGCTCTTGGGGCAGTCACCTCGACGCCTGCTGCCATGCTCGGATTGCAAGGAGTCAAGGGCACACTCGACTCTGGTGCCGACGCCGACCTCGTGATTCTATCCGAGAACGCTGTGAGTCAGGGCGAGGTTGGAGGAGCCTACCATCGCCTTGTTCTAGACGAGGTGTGGAAGTTTGGCGAGAGAGTCTCTCGGGCTGAAAAGGGCGGAAACTTCATGTGAAAGTTGCCAAGGGTGGATCAAGGTTTCCTATTATTGAGTATCGAGTTACGAGAACAAGACTGTACGCATTAGAGTTGAAGAGTATTCCCCATAAGCGGTTTTAGAGGTTCAGTGGGTAAACAAATGAGCCAGGAGTTCCGGTAGACGGCGTTGATAAGGATGAAGAGATTGAACCGTTTAAACAACCTGATATGATATCTATTCCGTCCTGTGTATGTATGCGTGAGTTGATCCATGTGATGGATTTCATGCGTGTGCAAGCTCCATCGCATATTCAGGGTCCGTCCAGCTGCCCGATTGGTGATAGTGAACCACCCGCTAAACCGTAGCGCAACCGGTGGCCAAGCCCCTTCTGAAGCCATGCTCTAGGCCACCCACTGATAGAGCTCCATGTCCCTCAACAGGCGGCAGAGTGCAGCGGGGGATTGCGGCTTCAAGCATGAGGGTGTCCGGGTTCGGCCAATTGTTGGAGCGATGCCAATCAGCGATAGCAAAGGTCCGATGGAAGCACCAGCCAGCAGCACCTCAGAAGCCAGCCCAGTGGGCCCTCTCCACAAAGTCTCCTCCACTCTCCACCTCCACCTCCACGGGCTCCCCTTCCATTCATTCTAACTTGCGTGCTCTCTCCATGCTTGTCGGCTGATCCGTCGGTTGCTTCAATCTTCAGCGCGCTTGTTTCGCTTCAGAGACCAGCGCTGCTTCAGCCTACAATCGTCATCATCGCCGCTCCCCCATCATCGTCTCTGTCTGTCTCACAGAGTCGCGCGCCATCGTCTTGTGTCGCTATCCCCCGCCGCGCCCACCTGATCCAATGGGGCAATAACGGTGCGCTTCAACTGAACAATGCCATGTCCACCTTCAACTCAATGCCGGGGCTGCCAACAGGCGCCTCCGCCAGCGAATCCATGGCCATGAATCTCAGCTCCGGACAGTCCCAGAATATGGGAATGGACGTCTTTGACCAAGACCTAACCTTTGACGAATCACTACTGTACGTGCTGCTTCTGCTTGCGCGCGCGCAATGACCAGCCCGGTCGACAAGCTGACAGCTATCTGTAGCGATGGAACCGCGTTGCCGAACCTCCCCTTTGGCAGTTCGTACGACCTGGATGCCTTCTCAACAACCTTTGAAGATCCATTCTCCTACTCGTCGCGACATTTCGAGCCTGCGCCCCACCAAGATGTCTTGCACGAGGAATCCTCCCCCCAGGAGCCTGACAATAAGCTCTTGGGCTTCTCTGCCCCGGCCTCGAGCGCCACCATTATCAATGAGAATAACCAGTTTGTCGAGGCAAGCATGACTGCCGAGTTATACGGCATGTTCTTTGTCGCCGAGGACGTCTTTGGCGGCGAGTCGACGGGACGGCCCCTCGAGTTGACGTGTTATCGACGCAATCTGTGGCAGTGCTCGGGGCAGATCACTCTTCCCCGGATAATCACCAATGTTATGAATGAGCAGGGGCAACACGTTCAAATATTCGAGCTTATGGCGTCCATTACCGCTGTCGAATCCATCGAGGGAAAATCTACCGAGATTATATCCATCCCCTGGAAGAATGCAAACCCACAAGGAGGGGAAGACTCAAAAGCTGTTTCCGCTCCACCCAATATCACTCTTGATCTTTCAACAGGTCAGGAACTAGACGCGCATCGAGTGTCTCTGCCCGTCTCCTGGAAACGACTCCAATTCAAGCACGCCACCGCCAACAACGGTCGAAGAAAGGGCCTGCAGCAACATTACGTTGTCAAGATCAGCCTCCTAGGCAAGACGCAGACAGGAGAGTTTATCAAAATCGCCGAGATCCAGTCCGGCCCAGTCATTGTGCGAGGCCGGAGCCCGAGGAACTTTGATAGCAGAAAGGACGTTCCCCTAACGGGCGACAAGCGATTCGATAGGAGGAGTACATCGACCTCGAATGCTGATCAACCAACACTGAAGTTGGAGCGAGAGAATTCTCAAGCTTTCCCGCAAAGATTCCCTTCCGCTGGTAGTGTCCAGGTAAGCTCTATTTATCCATCGTCGACGTCAACAATCCTGACCAGCCAGCAAACTAACGACTGGACAACACCCCAGCCCCTATCTCACCCACTACCCAGCCCTCAGCCGCAAGCAAGCCCTCATCCCGCCAAGAGAGTGGCTCTATCACCAACAATGGCGAGGCCACCAATTCCAGCTTGGTCAAATGACTCCAATAGCTCTGCTAAAGCACAGACTACCCACAACACCAGAAGCTCGGCATCACGGCAAAACACTTCTCTCCCGATTAACCTATCCTTATCAGAGGATGAGAGAAGTCCCAATCGCTCCAGTGCTGAGTTGCATAGCCCCAACTCGGGCAAGAACCATTCCACGACAGGTGTAAACCGGGAAGCCAGCCCTGCAGAAGAGGCGGACCCCTTGTACGAGTACTTCCCGCTAACGGTGGACGATTGGTATGATATAATTCATTTTGTTCTTTTCCTTGGAAATTCACTGATCATGTTCAGGATGCCACCGGTCGACGCCGTCTACAGACCGCACGTGGTCCATCACACCATCATGCCACCCGAGATGAAGGCGCAGCAGCTGAGGAGCAAGGCGAAGCGGTATTTTGCCCCCGAGTAAAAGTAAGGAAATTTGGCGCAAAATGATGATTTATGAATTTTATCGGAGGCGAGAGGTTGGTCATGTGTTGTATATTAATTACTCTACTATTTGTTAGCATCGGCTTAGCAGCCCATTTCATGGAGCAGTTACTCTTGGGAAGAAGCATCAAGGACCGGGTGAGCAGAGCTCGAGACAGACAATGAACAGCTGGTTCATTCAGGACACGAAAGGGCTTGCACATATACCCTAGATTTTCAATGCAAGTTCAACGAGTACTATTACAATATGATATCGCCAGAAACGAGTCTAGGTGACGCCGTAAAACACCAAACGCCCAACATCCAATTCAACAAAGCTAACTCCCAAAGCCATGCCATGTCTCTAACTTTTAGACCAAGCAAACGCCTCCCTTTCCAGCGTGTTGGCATTATTTGGGTTTTATTCTTCTATCCCTACTGGTACAGTCTGGTGGTATCCTCAACTCCGAAACAACAATGTAGCGACTGGACAAGACCTGCTCCGTCTCTCTGTTCCCAAAGACTCCAGGTATATAACTACTCAACTTGAAACCTGTTAAACCGCGATGCCGTTTGTCTTACTCTGCATCCCGGGCTTTGGAGTAAGCCGGCCGTTCAGGCTTGGCTCGGGGATACGCGATGCCATTCGGTCAGGGACAAGGTCTGGAGAAGGAGATCGCCTGGCGGAGTCGGCCGTGGGCGTCGCCCGCAGGAGGTGAGAAGCAATGGGTTCAGGGGCAATGACTGTCGGGGTCTGAACTTTTTCAATCTTGGTTGCGGGGATGGCGACGTTGCCGGTGCGGACTTTGGAGGGGAGAATCTGCTCGAATCCCTGCTCGCGAGCGACTTTCTCGATACTCTTGAAGTACTGGGGATCTGTTAGCGGAGAGTGCTGTGATTTGACTGTGCGCGCTTACCTTGACCGTCTTGACCTGGAGCTCTAGCGTCGCATCCTCGTCGACAACAATCATTGGATGCGGGTGAAGTTGCAAGCAGGATAGCGACCACATGTGGTTGACGCCCTGCTCGATACACTTTTGCAATGCGAGCGCCTTTCGGGCACCGAGAATGATGACAACAACCTCCCTCGCCTCAAGGACAGTCTGGACGCCAACAGTCAAGGCCATTCTCGGCACTCTGCTCAGATCGTTGTCAAAGAAGCGAGAGTTGGACAAGATAGTGTCATACGCCAAGGTCTTGACCCGGGTGCGGCTGGCGAGACTGGATCCTGGCTCGTTGAAAGCAATATGTCCGTCTTCGCCAATGCCAGCAAGGAAAAGATCGATACCGCCAGCCGCCTTGATGGCGTCCTCGTATGCGTCGCACTCGGCTTCTGGGTTGGGCGCATTGCCATCAAGGATGTGGACGTTGGAAGGATGAATGTTTACGTGGGAAAAGAAATGCTCCCACATAAAGGTGTGATAGGAATGGGGGTCGTCTCGAGGCAGTCCCACGTATTCGTCCATGTTGAAGGTGACGACATTTTCGAACGAGACCTTTGATGTTTAGTTAGCCGCCGTGTAAGTGGATGATATTGTAGAGAAGCTTACCTCGCCAGCCTTGTACTTGCGAACGAGCATATCGTACACACCAACAGGGCTAGATCCAGTAGGAAGACCTAGAACGAAGGGATGCTCTGGCGTAGGTTGGAACGCGTTGATGCGCTCGGCGACATAATTGGCGACATAGGCGCATGCCGCATTCTCGTCGTCGCGGATGATGAGCCGCATGATGTAGGGATGTAGGTAATGTCTAGAAGGGGGATAGTGTGTGCTGGGTATGGGTATTGGATATCAATAGACAAGGGTCTGTTGTTTGTGTGAGGTTTCCGGTGATGGAGGGTTTGGCAGAAAACAGACTTTCTTTTGCACGAGATGTGACATTCTTATGAGGGGGGAAGCACACGCAGACAATTCAAAGTTCCTGCCAAGCAAGAATAAACTTGCCATGCGGATTGCGTCGTGGAACCCACCAGATTGGTCGCCTCTTGCCCATCCATCATGTGTGCGTGGAGAGAGAGCGGCATCGGGGCCTTGCAATGTACAGTATCATGTAGACTATTGGATTCTGTGACTGATGGGAATGAAACGTTCACTGAAGAAGCATATGATTGAACTGGGTGGCTCGGGTCGTGAGATCGCACTGTATTGCTCATGATGGCGAAGGTTGCGTAGAGTCATATGACCCAACGGCCCGTCAATTGGCTGACAGTGGACGAACCGCAAAGGTTGAAGCAACTCTGCGTGAAAAAGAACGTCCCGGTAGGCCATGGCCACTCAGGGTAAAGTGTAGACGGCGATGTAAGGTAGCTTTCGGCAGAAGTGGAGGTTATCTACAGTCCGGTCCCTGATCAAGGCCAGGACGATGGCACCTTTACCACCTTTGAACCATGTCAATCTGCGACGACGGGATCGAATCTTTCGTTGCTTCTCGTATTCGACTTACATCAAGATCTTGTAAGCCCATCTCATCACCTTCTGTCCCTTCTAGAACACCCGTCGAGCCGCAGCCCATGTTGGATACCAACCCGAGGTGGCCGTCTGGCATAACGAGGGTCTGCGTAAGCCCAGCTCCACGTGTCGGGATTGGTCTCAAAAGGGCTCATTTTCGACAGGGTTCAAGGGGCTCTTCTACTGTTGGCTTCCAACTCGCAGGTGGGCGCTCTCCTTGTACAACAAGGTACTGTCGGAGCCCAGAAGTAACAACAGATGCTGGCTTTGGCCGAGACGAATCCTTGTTGTTGCGAGGCACAGATGGGACTTTTGGCCCACCGAGCCTCGGCGTGGGGTAGCTAATGGTAGCTCTCAGTAGCGGTGCACTAACAATTTCCCTTGCTCCTGTGTCTTTGGTCCACTGAGAGGTGACCCTCCCCTGGCCTGGGCTGGTAGTGGCAGAGGCGGGCTGGCTGGCTTAAACATCCACTTCTCACGGGGCGCTCACACGCAACGTTACAACCCCCCCATCTGGCATTGATCCTCATCTCCTCCTCCATCTGACCCAACAGAAATGTCGAGTCTGAGACCACGAATTGACGGCGCCGGCGAGTAGAGAGGCCCGTTCCCAGGCGCCGGCACTCTCTGTAGCGCCTACCTAAAAGCTTTTGTTTCAGTGGCGGTTGGCGCGTGTCGCCTCGCCTGTGCGACGTTGAATCTAGGACAGGACCTCCCTCCATCCATGATGGATGGATTCGCTCATCCCTTTGGCGACAAACAAACCCGCCGCTTCTCGACTCCTCCCTGCCACCTCGAGTCCTCGGCGGCTTTGCTGCTTCCTTCTGCTTCTTACCCGCCGGCCTGCCTGACCTGAGCCCAGTCCTGGCAGGTCTCATCAGCTCCCCCTGTCAAGTTGCTTCCATCCATTGTTCACGTCTCCTCTCTCGTCTGAGCGCGTGCTGCCATCCATCCACGACCGACTGGACCTAGGTGTCCGTCCATCCACTCACTGGGACCATCGGGGCGTAAGACTCTCTCGCTCTCATCTCACCCCATCTGTCCCCTCAAAGGCGAATCCTCCAGCCTGCCTCTGTTCGTATTTCCGTCAAGTATTTACTTTGCGCTGTGTCCATGACTTGGTTCCTCCTCCGATCTTCTCTTCCTTCTTCGTCATCATTGTCCATGGTATGCAGCCGCTCGTTTCTGCAATGGCGACCTTTCGAAAGACATTCCTAGCTGCCATCATCAAGAGCCTCCTGCGGGGCAAGTCACTGGTCCAGGCCATCTTGGCTTACTGGATCCGTCCCGTGAAGCTCGGCACTGATGGTAAACCTCGTGTTGGTACCACATCGCGACGAACTATACAAGAGTTTCTCAAGGAGGCTGAGGCTCTGCTGCTTGGACCTGCCGACCGAGATGGCCTACAACAACTATCGCGAGACCTGCGGGAGCAACTCCTAGACCGACTCCAGACCGACATGCAGTGCATGCTCCCCTCATACAGCCACCAACTGCCCAGAGGCACTGAATGCGGTCGTTTTCTAGCTTTGGATGTTGGCGGTTCAACCCTCAGGGTAGCACTGGTCGAATTGCGTGGGCGCACAGCCGACGTGGGAGAGGAGAGCAAGATCGTCAACATCCAGAATTATTACATAGGCCCTGAAATCAAAGCACTGGAGGGCATGGCCTTCTTTGATTGGATGGCCGAGAGGATATTGGAGACTCTCTCTGCAGAGTTGGAGGAGCATCGTAGTCCTGACCATCCTCTACCAATGTCGATGGCGTGGAGCTTTCCCATTGAGTGAGTTTCCTTTCTATCTCCCCTTGCTTTATGTTGGAAGCTGACGTGTATATTTTAGGCAAACTTCGCTGGCTGGTGGAAAGCTGCAAGGCATGGGTAAAGGCTTCTCGGCGAACAAGGGGCTCATCGGCCAGGACCTCGGACAAATCGTACGGACGGCGTGTCTAAACCATGGCCTCAGTGTAGAGCTCCGAGCCATCGTCAACGACTCGAGTGCCTGCCTGCTATCTGAGTCGTACAACCACATCTCGACGAGATTCGGGCTCATCCTCGGAACTGGCGTCAACATGGCAGCCTACCTCCCCGTCTCCGCCATTGGACGTTCCAAGTTTGGTCAACGCCCTCCTGAGTGGTTCGAGAAGGCCACGCATGTCATCATCAACAGCGAGATTAGCATGATGGGGCGTGATATCCTGCCCTTGACGAGATGGGACAGGCAGCTGCTTGAGAACCATTCTCGGCCCGAGTTCCAACCCCTGGAGCACATGGTCAGCGGCATGTATCTGGGCGAGATTTGCAGACTCGCCCTTGTTGAGGCGATCGAGTCCACTGGCGTCTTTGGGGCTGTGCTTCCACCATCACTACAGAAGCCGTACTCGCTGTCGACTGAGACTCTATCCATTATTCAGAGGTATGTTTGTGGCCAAGTTTATGCAAGTCAGGGATACTAACATTTTGCAGGGACACAAGTGATGAGCTTGATGAAGCCTGTCAACAATTTTCTCTCCGCCATCCATCACCACACACCCCCACAATCTCAGACATGTCCTTCCTCAAACAACTGGCTTCGTTCATCTCGACCCGCTCAAGCGCACTTGTGGCTACAAGCGTCTACACGTTCTGGAACCTGCGCATCGAAAGCCAGAACAACTTTATTTCGGCTCTGCCTCTGGATTCGCCTCTTCGTGAGAGCGCCGAGGCAGATCGCGACCTCAACGAAACGACCGTCGCCTATAATGGCGGCGTGATTGAAAGTTACCCAGGATATCTCGCCAGCTGCCAGTCATATCTGAATGATCTGGTAGCGGCTGAAGAGAAGGAGGAGAGCGGCAAGAAGACGATCAAGCTCGTCTCGGCCAAGGAGAGCTCACTCATGGGCGCCGCAGTGGCCTTGGCCTCTCTGGAAAGGGACGAAGAGGGGCCTCTGGGAGTGGTAGGATAAGGGCAAATTATGTGATGATGGGGTATGATGGGTGCAACACGTTTGAAGTATACAATGGCACTGGCGCTCGGCGATATCAGTTTTGGACGAAAACATGTGTAATGGGACTCGGACGTCATGGTTAGTCTCGAGCCATATTAGAGGCTCATGGTTAAACGAACAGTTTGAATGGATGGATGAGATGAAAAACAGTTTATGTTGATGAAAATTCACTTTGGGAATTTCGAATATTTCCGGTTTATATGGTTTCTCTTATGGTGATACTTCGGGGTGCCTCTATATCAAGTCTTTTGGCTGCACTCAAGACGCGGTCAGGTTTGTGGCGTAAAGTGGTTCGGGATGTAGGCGCGACACTCCACACACCCCCTGTTCACTTCCACTTCTGACGCGCCGCTTCCATTGGCGGGTGGAACCTTCCCTAACGTCATGAATGCCTTTTCTGTCACGTGAGCGCCTGGCGTCTTCGCGTTGAGTGGACGGCGCGTCTTGTCAATCAGGCACCCCACGACAAACTTCCCAGCCAGCATCACAAGTTTGCGCAACCAAAACTGAGCTCAAGCACCAGCACCTCCCGTGTTCATGTCTTGGCCAAGGTTCTCGCCTTGTTTCTAGGTTTTCTTTTCTTTCCATCTGAACGTATAATATTGAGCTACGCGACATGGCCGACACCCCGAAAGGCTCAGCTCTTTTCGCTGAGTGCGCAGTCGCGTTTGTCTCGAGCAGTGCGCTGACTCCGAAGCTCATTAGCGAAGTATGATTGCCTTGAAGTCCTCTAATTCTCACTATACTAATGATATTGTAGCTATCATCTCTTCTAGAGGACCATGGCGCTACCATCTGCGAACCCCGACGCGACGGCTCCATCCCCATCGAGAAAGTCACACACATCATCTCGAATACGATCGATTTTCCCCAATTCACAGAGTCGCAAGCCGTCATGATCCCCGTCGTGACAACACAATGGATCACCAGCTCACTCACTCGCCGAAAACAAGCACAGATCCGACCATTCTCTCCTGACCCTAGGCTGATTTTTGCCGAGGTCGTGGTGACCTGCGCCGATCTACCAGAGACGGACAAGGAGAGCATCGCTGGTGCCACGATGGCTTTGGGTGGACAAGAGACCAAGGACGCGACTCGAATGACTACACATATCTGCGCGCTATCAATGGATCATCCCAAGGTCCAGGTTGCCCTCCAGAAGGGATGGAAGGGCAAGGTTGTTCTGCCGCACTGGTAGGTGACATGTGGGATGACAAAGCCGTGAGTCACTGACATGTCCAGGTTCGACGATTGCTTCAAGCTAGGCAAGCGCATTGACGAAGGTCCCTATCTTTTACCCGACCCCGAGATTCTTAAGAAGTCACCCGAGGACGAGCTCAAGATTCCGACCAATGAAAACCTCACAGGAGCGACATCGCCAACTCCAACATATCTACCACTACCACCTGACGGAGATGTCGTCCGCCCGCCAGTCACCGTTTTCCAAGACCGCAGGGTGATGCTCTCATCAGATCTGAGCATCACGGAAAGGCTCACCAAGGTGGTCAAGGATATTATTGTCCATGGTGGTGGCAAGGTGGTAGAACAGGTTGAGGATTGCGACATGTTTATCTGCCAATACCGGGATGGCCCTCAGTATGTTCAGGCCGCGCAGTCCTGTAAGGACGTTGGAAACCTCGCTTGGCTTTACTGGCTCATCGTCCATAACGACTGGACATCGCCTCTTCGCCGACTGCTGCACTACCCGGTTCCTAAAAACGGCATCGAGGGATTCAAGAATATGCGTATCACAGTGTCAAACTACGGCGGCGAGGCCCGGATATATCTGGAAAACCTCATCAGGGCCTGCGGAGCCGAGTTCACCAAGACGATGAAGTCGGACAACACCCACCTCATCACGGCGCGCGACTCGAGCGAGAAATGCAAGGCTGCCCCTGAATGGGGCATCGCAGTCATCAACCACCTCTGGATCGAGGAGAGCTACGCTAAGTGCGAGTTGAAGCCTATCAACATTAAGAAGTTCAACCACTTCCCTCCACGAACCAACCTTGGCGAAATTATTGGCCAGACTTTCTTTGATGAGTCAAGGTTGCGAGAACTTTACTATCCCGGGGGTGACGACAAACTGTCTCCCGGAGCGAAGAGAAAACGCAAGATTCTCGAGGCAGCAGAAGAGAACGCATATTCTCGAGGGCCAGCGGAGGGCGTTGTTGTTGGCCGTGTAAACGAGGATGTGGATATGGATGATCTCCAAGAAGAGACCGAGGACGAAAGGCCTGCCAAGAAGACGACAACAAAGACTGCTGCCGCTGTGGCAACACCGATTCGCGCTCGCCATGCCGAAAAGGAGAATGATACCCCGTCTGTGATTTCTACAGGGGGCCGCAGTGCCAAGGCGAAGGCCCGAGATCTCTTGCAGACCATTGCTCCCGATATTGCGCTTTACGAGAAGGAGAAGAAGCGCAGTAAAGCGGGCAACGCCCCTTGGGGTGGCAAGCGGGCTGCGGACCAAGCGGAGAAAGAAAACAACAAACAGAGGCAGGCCAAGAGCCCAGAAGCTGAAGAGGATACCGCTGCAGCAAAACGGCCAGCCAAGAAGGCCAAGCAATCACTTCCTGACGTCGAGATGCGCGTCATCTTGACCGGGTTCAGCAGATGGGTTGGGGATAAGAATAAAGAAGATCAGGATCGGGTAAGTAGGCGTGAGCCTCTACATCTACATGTTCTAATATGTCGAACAGAGGAAACTACGGGATCTGGGTATCCAGATTGTTCAAGAGGGACAGCCCTGCGACTATCTGGCAGCCCCTCACATTGTCCGGACCGTCAAATTCCTATGTGCTCTGGCCCGGGGGCCAACTGTCATCTCTTCAACGTTTATTGACAAAACCCTGGAGACGGGCAAGCTGCCCGATATCGACGAGTACATCCTTCGAGACAAGGAGACGGAGAAGCGATATGACGTGAATCTCGAAAAGTCGGTGGCTCGTGCCAAGTCGAACCGAGGCAAGCTGCTGACGGGGATTCCCATTTACTGTACTGAAAAGATCCGAAACGGACCTGACAGTTACAAGGCCATTGCCGAGGCAAACGGGGCGATCTTCAAGATCTATCGGGCACGGAGCGGGACGACGATTCGACCGACGACGGCTGAGGAGGAGGGTAATGCGCCTCCAGAACCTGTCTACCTCCTGAGCAGTCTGGCTCACGATGAACGGCAACTGTGGAATCGGTTCCGAGACATGGCGCGAAAGGGCAACATGGAGCCGCGAGTGGTTGCGCCTGACTGGTTGCTTGACGTGGCGATGGCTCAGCAAGTGAGGTTTGACGACAAGTTTTTGGTGGAGAACTATTACGCGGACCAGCTGTAACGCAGACTCGGACGCAGACTTGGCAGAGGTTTCTTGACGGTGCTTGGTGCAAGTCTGGGAACATGGCCGGTGGTAGAGTTGGAGGTCGAATTGCTGTACTGTACTGATTGATGATGATGGCTCGTTTGGGGCGGCGTAATGTATAGAGATGTGAAAATGGGTTCAGCGTTTAGAAGAATTTAACGCCTAATGAGTCGTCTTGGCCAAAGATCTGAGCCTTGCCTCGTTTGACAAGGACATTAAGGGCTTTAATGAGGACATCTTGGTCCATTCCATGGATATCTACTGTTGGTGAGCAATGTGACTGCCCAAGCTCATTCCTTGTAAACCTACCAGTTCCCTTGGTGCCATCGCCCTCGACGAGTTCATAAATGGTCAAGACACTGCCCTTCTGACCCGTCTCGTCGACATAATTCTCAATGAGCTCAGCCCACTCGTCAGGCTTGCGCCAGTATACAAGGACGACGTCACCAGTTGTGCCACCGCCAACATACTCTACACGGCCATCCTTATGCATGAAGACGACGACATCGCGGATATCATCAAACTGCAGACGGCGGTCTAGTTTACGGTTGACAAAGAGGTCTGAGTCGGCGGCCTCTGAGAGGGAGAGACGGAAGATGCGATGGTGTCGTGCGTACGAGAGGATTAGGTCGGACCACTTTGTGCGCTGGGCGTGGAGTGTGGTGAGGTTTGTCTGGCGGGTGAAGAAGGCGGGAAAATGATATTCGCGAGGGAAGACGAAGGAGCCGTCGTCGTCTGTGGTGGCAGCCATGGCTGGGGAGGAGTGGTTTTATCGTGATGGTTTTGGTGTTGAGGGAGAAGCTCTTTGGAGGGGTTGACGTGATGACGTGGGGGTGGAGGGGTTCATGGAGGGCGACCACGTGCTAGTTCGGCCGAGACCGGCTTAGATGCATGCAACATTGGGAATCTCTTTTCAATTCATCGAATTGAAGGTTGATACGAGTTTGCCATATTCTCATGAGGACTATGCAACTAGTTCCTTGGATGAGTCGGCAATATCGGAGAGTACGTGTTTTCAATCAGATCATTCCAATTCGCCCAGAGCTTGGACTACCTACACAATGTCCCCCCATACGACAGACCCCAGACGCAATCCTAGTGCGCCCGTCAAGAGTCTTTTAAACAACTTGATCTCGGCATTCCAATTGACAATCACCTCTTCTCCCCGGAAAACCAGTGGTTTTTGTTGTTATCTCTGTGGGGGATAGCTCATTCAGCCACTCACAACGTTGGTGTTGCAATAATAGGCTTGGAGAGATGCGCCTTATCTCGATCCGACTGATAAGGGGGAGACTTGGCTCCGAGGAAAAGGTTCAGCTGCAGGGAAGACGAAAAGGCATCAAAAATAGCTCGGTCACAAAATCAAAGAGACGAATTTGACCGGGTCCAGACTCGATGAGGAGGACTTGCGGCTCCGGTCAAAATTCGGAGACCCATGTTTGTAGGTCTCGTCTCACCGTGGTCGAGTAGCAGCTCACCGCGACTCATCGTGACGGGCTCACTTGAACAAATACCCGCTAAAAAGAAACGGTATAACCTCGTCAGAGCCCTCATCTGCTCATCTCACGACATCACCATGGCCTGTCCGACGTATGACTGCCGTCGGATTTCCACGCACCGCCCCGACGCCCCACGTCCCTGACCGAACGTCCATCTCCGCGGAGCGTTTGTCAAAAGAGGCGCCAACAAAGGCCGCTCCCGAGCCGTGCGGCCGCTGCCCTCCCTAAGCTCAGTGATTGGTTCCCCTTCCGATGAGAGGGCCTCTGCCACCCGGCTGGCCGATCTTTGATAACGAGACACAGAGGAGTTTCTCCCCCGTGGCGAGCAAAACGTTTCTCCCGGAGATGCCCATGGCACCACGACCAAGCCGGAGATGCAATTCTCGATAGGGAATAAGGAGCCATGAGACTCCAGGCAGAGGATCCATAGCCATGGGCCTCGAGACCTCGAGACCCTCTCTCAGCCCAGGGCTCCCGGTTCCTGTCAGGATTTGTTTATAACCATGGAATCTCCTGGGGTCTCGCTACAGGATTTCTCTGAGGGTATTCATCCCATAGGGCTATTCACAGTCAATTCAATCCGCCCAACATGAGTGAAACACAGAAACGCCTAGTCGTTGTCGGACTGGGCATGGTGGGTATTGCTTTCATGTAAGTGGACTCGACACTAACAGGGTAGCGATACATGATCTGACACTTTTACAGAGAAAAGCTGCTCAAGTACGATGCCACAGCAAAGGAATACTCCGTCACTGTTCTTGGAGAGGAGCCATATCTCGCCTACAACCGAGTAGGACTCACAAGTTTCTTTGAGCACCGGAAGATTGAGAACTTGTACATGAACCCGGCAGAATGGGTAGGTTGAGCCGCATCTCACATATCCCGGCAAGCCACTGACGAATAGTATAGTATACCGAGGCAGAGGGATCTCTCAACTACCACGTCAACACCAGAGCTACTAGCATCAACACGGACGAAAAGACGGTCGAGTGTGCTAATGGCGAGACATACCCCTACGACATCCTGGTCCTGGCCACCGGCTCCGATGCTATCCTTCCTCGAGGCCTTCCTGGCCATGACGCCAACGGTGTTTTTGTCTACCGCACAATCGACGATCTCAAGAAGCTCATCGAGTTTGCCGACTCCAAGCGTGGCACCAATGGTGTGGTCGTTGGTGGCGGTCTGCTCGGCCTCGAGGCTGCCAAGGCCATGTTGGACCTAGAGCGATTCAACAGGATCAGGTTGCTTGAGAAGGCACCCTATGTCCTGAGCAGACAGCTCGACGACGTTGCTGGCAAGATGGTGGTGGACCAAGTATCCCAGCTCGGTGTCGACGTCATGCTGGGCAAGGGTGTTTCCAGAATCAAGACTGATGAGGAGAACAACCTCACCGGTGTGGTGTTTGAAGATGCCCAGGAGATTGATTGCTCAACGCTATGCTTTGCCGTCGGTGTGAAGCCCAGAGACGACCTTGCCAGAGTATCTGGACTTGAGGTCGGCCAGCGAGGTGGTATCGTCGTCAACGATGACCTGAGAACAAGCATGCCAGATATCTACGCCATTGGAGAGTGTGCCAGCTGGAGGGGAATGGCCTACGGTCTTATCGGCCCTGGTGTCGAGATGGCAGAGGTCCTCGCCTTCAACCTCACACAGGCGAAGCTTCACTCACCCCGAACATTCAAGCGCCCCGACCTGAGCACGAAACTCAAGCTTCTCGGTGTCAACGTCGCCAGCTTCGGTGACTGCTTCGCCGACCGTGATGGTCCTGCATCTCTTCCGCCAAAGTTCGCCAAGAACCTGCAAAACGGCGACGTCTCTTCGACCAAGTCGGTGCAGGCCTTGACATACAAGGACCCTTTCCTCAACATCTACAAGAAGTACATCTTCACCAAAGATGGCAAGTACCTCCTCGGAGGTATGATGCTGGGCGACGTCAACGACTACGTCAAGCTCGTGCCCATGGTCAAGTCCATGAAGGAGCTTGATGTCCCCCCAAGCGAGCTCATCCTTGGTGCAAAGAAGGACGACGACGGCGGCGACGACCTCCCCGATGATGCGCAGGTGTGTTCATGTCACAACGTGACAAAGGGTGATATCGTCAAGGTCGTCAAGGACGGCACATGCAAGGATGTCACGAGCCTCAAGAAGTGCACAAAGGCCGGTACAGGCTGCGGTGGTTGCGTGCCTCTCGTCACCACCATCTTCAACCAGACCATGGCATCCATGGGCAACGAGGTGACAAACTACCTCTGCCCTCACTTCAACTACTCCCGCGTGGACCTGTTCAACATTGTCATGGTCAAGCGCCTCAAGTCGCTGCCAGAGGTGATGCGCGAGGTCGGCAACGACAAGACCAGCGTCGGCTGCGAGCTGTGCAAGCCCGCCGTGGCGAGCATCATGGCCTCGCTCTGGAACAGGCACGTCATGGACAAGACCACCTACGGTCTACAAGACACCAACGACCGCTTCCTGGGCAACATCCAGCGTGACGGCACATACTCCGTCGTGCCTCGTGTGTCAGGTGGAGAGATCACTCCTGAGAAGCTGGTCGCTATTGGTGAGGTGGCTAGGAAGTACAACCTCTACACCAAGATCACGGGTGGTCAGCGTATCGATTTGTTTGGAGCCAAGAAGCAGGATCTCCTCGACATCTGGGGTCAGCTTGTCGCCGCAGGCATGGAGTCTGGCCACGCCTACGCCAAGTCCCTGCGTACCGTCAAGAGCTGCGTCGGCTCAACATGGTGCCGATTCGGTATTGGTGATAGTGTTGGCATGGCCATTCGTCTCGAGGAGAGGTACAAGAGTGTACGAGCACCACACAAGATCAAGGGTGGTGTAAGTGGTTGTGTGCGTGAGTGTGCTGAAGCCCAAAGCAAAGAGTATGTTTCTACCCCAACTCCAGCCTCCACCTCCATATAACTAACATGATTTCAGTTTCGGCTTGATCGCCACTGAAAAGGGCTTCAACATCTTTGTTGGCGGCAACGGAGGTGCAAAGCCTCGCCATGCCGAGCTGCTGGCAAAGGATGTGCCTCCCGCCGAGGTGGTTCCCATCCTGGACCGATACCTCATGTTCTACATCCGCACAGCAGACAAGCTCCAGCGCACGGCACGCTGGATCGAGAACCTCCCTGGTGGTCTCAAGTACCTCCAGGAAGTCATCCTCGACGACAAGCTGGGCATCTGTGCTTCGCTCGAGGCCCAGATGCAGGAGCTTGTCGACAGCTTCTTTGACGAGTGGGCTGAGGCCATCCGCACGCCTGCCATCGCCGCCAAGTTCCGGCAGTTCAACAACACGGCCGAGACGACGCCCAACATGGAGGTCGAGTCGGATCGCGGGCAGAAGCGGCCCGCGTTCTGGGTGGGCGACGCCGCCACTGACGACTTCCAGGGCCTCAAGGACAAGTGGTCCATGACGGCGTGGGAGCCCATCATCGAGACGTCCTACTTTGACGGCGCTGATGAACTGCCCAATGGCATATCCGCCACCATCAAGCGCGGCGACACTCAGCTGGCTGTATGGCGCATCCAGGGCGTATACTACGCCACGCAGCAAATGTGTCCTCACAAGCGTGCCTTTATCCTCTCCGACGGTCTCGTCGGCCAGGAGCCCTGCGACAAGAAAAAGTCCTCCGACGCCCCTGAGGATACCAAGACCTCACCCTGGGTTTCGTGTCCGCACCACAAGCGCAACTTTGACCTCGGCAACGGCTCCTGCAAGACGGACGAGAAGCTCTCCATTGCCACGTTCCCCACTGAAGCCCGTCCCGATGGCATGCTGTACCTCAAGCTCCCTCCTGTCGAAGAGCTCGACGCCGCGCTGGGCACAAAGAAGTGGATGGTCAAGAAGGGAGAGGCTGGCGAGGCGCCGCTGGCCGAGCTGGACCGACGCATCAAGTTTGTTGGTCTGCGCGGCAAGAAGCCAGGCGTGAGGCCGACGGCTGGTGGCAAGATGTCGACCAAGCCCCTGGAGCTGATGGCTGGCGCCAATGGCTGTGGAGGCGGTGCACCAGAATGGTAAGACATCCATAATGAAATAGACAAAAAAAGAAGAAAGAAGACGGCCTGGAGTTGAGCGTTTCATGAATCACTTGATTGTTTAGATGAGAAAATCTGGGAAACGGCGGTTGAGATTCGATCATGGGTTGATTTGTATGGGATATCTTCGTTGTGTGGATTAATAGACATATACCCCTCGACAGACCAGGTCAATCCCCATCGCCGTGACGTGACATGGCGTAACGTATAGATAAAGTAAAGCCCGTCACCAAAAAAGGTCGCCCGGCACGTTCAACTCCGTAAAATGAAGTCCTCCAAGTCGAGGTTTCCTTCTCATTTCCCACCTGGCCAAACCCAGTCGACCAGAGGCCCCTTCTCCCGCCTTTCGCTTATAAAAGTGTGCTTGTGTGTGTGACCTACGCCGGACACGTAACAAAACAACAGGAGGAGACATAGAAAATGGAAGGATTGGTAAAATAGAATAATGTACCTTGAGAAAAGAGGAAAAAATGAAATGCTGCTGTGGTGGTGGTTGTCGTCGAAACACTTGACACAAATCCGATTGCGCTGTGCCAATTCCTTTGCGTATCCCTCTCCTTCGTCCTGTATTGTCCTTTTTATCCGTTACCAAGTAAAACTCCTGATGCCACCTTTCTAAGAAGCAGATACCCATGATCGTACAAAGTCATCTCAAAAGAGCAAAGTGAAGCAGATTGCAGAGGTGATCAAGTGGAGTGTGTGATAGGAAATATATCGGTAGATGTAGATGTGTGTGTAGGTAGATGATAAGTGTGTGAGTATGGGTGTATCAAGTCGCAGGTAAACATATATAATCGCTTGTCGTCGTCGTCTAGCATCCGTCGTCTTCGCATTCATCAAGGCTGCCGTAGCCAGTGTCCGAGTCCATGCCCACCACGCTCTTGGTGATGGTCAGACACCGGTCTACCACCTTTTCTCGGACATCAGATGTGACGCCGCACTTCTCTCCAGGCGCACCACCCATCCACAAGCGGAGACCGCCAGATAGTCGCTCCAGCGAGGACTGGAACATCTCTGCCGCAACCTTGTGTTCAAAGAGCTCCTCCATTAGCTGCAGAGCTGCGGTGCAGCCGAGAAGAGACATTTGGGATGCATTGCCCCTTGTCATGATGGATTCAATAATGCGGAGACCTTGATGTGTGGTGCCAGGAGTGCACTCGACTCGTCGAAGGTGGGCGATGGCCATGGCGCAGCGGAGAGCAAGTCGGAGGTCGGGGGTCGAGGCTTGAAAGCTTGAGTCGATGATACAGATAGAAGTGCTGAGCAGAGCGTCAACCTTTTCATTTCCCATCGATTGCAGGGCCGAGGCGATATTAGCTCCACGGGCCTTGTCAATCAGGACTGCACGTGCCACGATGGCGCGAGCCTGCGCAGTAGATCCAATCGGGGCGGTATTGATAGCCAGCTCAATGTCGTCCGTCTTGGTGAGCAGAGCCTCCTCAAAATTCTGCCGAAAA